>PVJN01009264.1:0-62306 GCA_004026805.1 Lasiurus borealis | reverse complement strand
AGATGTCTCAATTTTTTCCCTTTTTCCCCTCCACTGGGCTCCCAACCCAACCCAGGCCTTTACCACACTATTATCTGTGTACATGGACTATGAATATATTCATAAAAGTTTTTTGGTTGATCTCTTCTTGCCCTCTCCCCCCTCACTTCCCTCTGAGTTCTGTCAATCTGTTCCATGCTTCCATGTCTCTGAACTTGTTTTGTCTCTTCGTTTATTTTTTTTTCCGTTAGTTTCCACATGAGGTCATGTGATATCTGTCTTTCTCTGACGAGCTTATTTTGCTAGCATGATATTCTCCAAGTCTCTCCATGCTGTCACAAAGGATAACAGAGCATCTTATTATTACTTCTGTATAGTATTTCATGGTATAAATGTACTACAGCTTTTTTACTCATTCATCTACTGATGGGCATTTGCGCTATTGTAAATAGCACTGCTATAAACATAGGAATTGAATATTCCCTTTGATTGGTATTTGGGATTCTTAGGATATATTCCAAATAGTTGGATCATTGTGTCAAACAGCAGTTGCATTTTTATTTTTTTTGAGGAAACTCCATACTTTCCACAGTGGCTGCCCCAATCTGCATTCCCATCAGAAGTGTACTAGGGTGCCCTTTCCCCCCACATCTTCAATAGCACTTATTGTTGATTTATTAATGATAGCCATTCTGAAAGGTATGAGATTAAACCTTATTGTAGATTTCATTTACGTATCTCTGATGACTAGCTTTTTTTCATATACCTTTTTGCCATCTGTATGTATGTCCTCTTCGGAGAGGTCCTTTGCCCCTTTTCAATTAGATATTTTGTTTTCCTCTTGTTAAATTGTATGAATTCTTTAGATATTTTAAAAATTAATTCCATATGAGATGCATCATTGGTGAATATTTTATTCCATGCAGTGGGTTTCTTTTGCATTTTGAGGAAGGTTTTTTTATGCTGTGCAGAAGCTTTTTAGTTTGATGTAGTCTCATTGTATTTTTGTTTGTTTCCTTTGTTTCTTTTGCTCTAGATGTATTGGCTAAAATTCTACTACATGATGTATCTAATATTTCACTGCCTATGTTTTCTTATAATTTTTTATGGTTTTACATCTTACACTTATGTCTTTTATACATTTTGAGTTAATTCTTGTGTATGATGGTACCTATTCAATTGCTTAAACTTAATATGTGATACCATAAAATTAAATAATATATTTATATTCATCAAAGCAAATAAATAACTTTTATCAGTTTTTCACAAAACTTTTGTGAGGTATCCAGTTCAACCAGTCTTTCAAAATGCATCAAAAAATAGAATGTTATGGTACATTCACATAATGGAATACTAATTGACTATAATTAAAGAAGGAAATCTTATTTTTTGTAACAACATTGATGGGCCTAAAGAGTATTATCTAAGTGAAATAAGTCAACCAGAAGAAAGGTGAATACCTTATCATGTCAGTTTTATGTAGAAGCTAATAAACAAACAAAACAGAAATAGACTCAAAGATACAGAGTACAGATTGGTGTCTGTCAGAGAGGAGGAGTTTGGGGGCTGGGTGAAAAAGGTGAAGGGATGAAGTAACACACCCACACACATACATAAAAAAAAACATAAAAAAATCCCAACTCTCATAGGCACAGACAACAGTAAGTGATTGCCAGAGAGAAAGGGGATGGAGGCATATAGAGAGGGTTAAAGTGGAATAAATGTGGATGGACAGAGACTTGACTTTAGATGGTGAACAAATAATGCAATATAAAGATGATACCTATACTATGTTATTACCCAATGTCACCCTGATAAATTTAATACAAATTTAAAAATAAAATAAGACAATGATTGCACCAGTGGATGCAAAGCAGTGTGATTATTTTAGGTGGGGACCGGAGAGAATACACTAGAAGAGTTTAACTGCACTTTTTTTTGAACTATAATTTCTATCTTAAATAATATAACAGGAACCACAGAAAAAAATGGAATGTGAATAGCCTATATCTCTAAAGTATCCATGAGAATTTCCATGACAACAACAGATAGCATGAGTACCTGCAGGGTCTGGAAATGACAGAATCAGTTCATGTCAGCATTTGCCAAGCAAACCACTTCTCTGCTTTTATCTTTCTTTGTCAAATAGAATTATTACAACTTAAAACATTTTAAAATTTATTTTTCTTAATAATAATATACATAATCATTTACTGAAAATAAATAACTACATTTACATTACTTATAGTACTTCGTAATATCTAGTAATATCTTATGGTATAGATTTTGAGTATAGATGTAACCAATGTCATTGGTCAGTGTCCCCAGGGAACAGATTTGCATGAAGGGGGTATATTCTTTGAGGAAATTCTTTAGCTCATGTCATTTTATAAATTTTACAAAAAAAAAAATGTTGTCAATGAATAATATGGTATGTTACTCCTATCATTAAATTCCAGTCTTGTTGCTCTTTTTCCAAGAATTTATAATACTTTAAAAAATGTTTTAAAGAGAAAGGCATGGACATGCTCTCAGAGGGAGATCACCTCTTTTTTAATGTATTTTTATTGATTTCAGAGAGGAAGGTAGGGTAGAGAGAGAGGAAACATCAATGATGAAAAAGAATCATTCATTGGCTGCCTCGTGCATACCCCCTACTGGGGATCAAACCCATGATCCAGGCATGTGTACTGACAGGAATCAAAGGATGACCTCCTGATTCATAGGTCAGTCAATGCTCAACCACTGAGACACTCTAATCGAGCTATAATATATATATTTTTTAATATTTTCCATCTTTGTACAATAATTTTCTTTACATCCGCTGCCTTTTCCTACTTCACTCCACAAATGCATGTATATATCTTTTTCTTAGGAGTGGTATTACTGGGTCAAATAGGAGTTCAATTTTTAATTTTTTGAGGAAACTCCATACAGTTTTCCAAAGTGGCTGCACCAGTCTGCATTCCCACCAGCAGTGTACGAGGGTTTCTTTTTCTCCACATCCTCGCCAGCATTTGTTATTTGTTGATTTGTTGATAATAGCAATTCTGACAGGTATAAAATGGTACCTCATTGACATTTTGATTTGCGTCTCTCAGATGATTAGTGACTGAGCATGTTTTCATATGTCTATTGCCCTCCTGTATGTCCACTTTTGAAAAGTGTCTATTTAAGTCCTTTGCCCATTTTTTTTTATTGGATTGTTTATCTTCCTTTTGATAAGATGTCTGAATTCTCTATAAATTTGGGAGATTAGGCCCTTATTAAATATAGCATTGGCAAATATGTTCTCCTATGCAGTGTGCTTTCTTGTTGTTTTGTTGATGATTTCTTTTGCTGTGCAGAAAATTTTATCTTGATGTAGTCCCATTCGTTTATTTTCTCCTTAGTTTCCATTGCCCTAGGAGCTGTATCCATAGTTATTGCTACAACAAATATCTGATAATTTTCTGTCTATGGACACTTCTAAGATTTTTATGGTTCCCCATATTACATCTTTTATAAATTTTGAGTTTATTTTTGGGAATGTTGTCATTTAGTGATCTATTTTCATTTTTTTTCCATGTATCTGTCCAATTTTCCCAACATCATTTATTGAAGATATTGTCTTGACTCCATTGTATGCTTTGCCTCCATTTTCAAATATTAATTAAGCATAATTGCTTCAGCCATTTCAGGGTTCTGTTCCATTCCATTGTTCTTTATGTCTATTTTTGTTCCAGTACCAGGCTGTTTTGAGAACAGTTACTTTGTAATACATTCTTGATATCTGGTAATGTGATCCCTCCTACTTTGTTCTTTTTCTCAGGATTGCTGCAGCTATTCAGGGTCTTTTTTTATTTCAGATAAATTTTTGGAGAGTTTGTTAGTTCTGCGAAGTATGCTGTTGATATTTTAATGAAGATTGCATTAAATCTATAAATTGCTTTTGTTTGTATGGACATTTTAATGATGTTGATTCTACGAATCCATGAATATGGTATATTCTTCCATTTGTTTATGTCTTCCTCTATCTCTTTTTTCAATGTTCTGCAGTTTTCTGAGTACAGGTCTTATTAGGCATATATCCTAAGAAATCAGAAATACTAATCAGAAAGGACATATGCACCCCTATGTTAATATTGGCACAATTTACAATAGCTAAGATTTGGAAACAGCCTAAGTGTCCATCAGCAGATGTGGTATAGCTACACAATGGCATACTACACTACTGTAAAAAAGATAGAACTCTTACCATTCACAACAGCATGGGATAAACTTGGAGAACATTGTGGTAAGCAAAATAAACCAGTCAAAGAAAGATAAATATTACATGATTTCTCATTTGTTAAATATAATGAACAATATAAATTTATGGACAAAAATAGATCCAGAGACAGAGAAGCATCAAACAGATCATCAAACATCAGAATAAAGTCAGAGGAAGGCAGGTAAGAGATCAACCAAAGGACTTGTATGTATGTATATAAGCATAATGAATGGATACAAATACTAGTGGGGTGAGGGCATGTGCTGTGGGGTGGGGGTGGCCAGGAAGAGGTCAATGGGGGGGAAAGGAGACATATGTAATACTATATGAAATACTTTAGACAATAAAGAATTTAAACATATATAATTCTTGCCTAATTATTGATTTCAGAGAGATGATTGGAGAGAGAAACAATGATTGAAAAACAATGATTGAAAAACATTGATCAGTTGCTTCTTGTATGTGACCAACAGGGTATATGACCCACAGCCTTCTGTATTTTTGGAAAATACAGAAATATGCTAAAATGTTAGTATTAACTCGATATAGGCCTTTTTCTTTTTAATCATTTCACCAACATTTTGTCAAAAGGAGGACACTCTAACCAGCTAAGCCACCCAGCCAGGTACACAAATCTACTTTATTTTATATTTTGCTTTTATAGCATCCCATCTTTGGTATGATATCTATCATTAGAAGCCCAGTGCATGAAATTCATGCATGGGGGAGGAGGTGCCCCTCAGCCCAACCTGAACATTCTCCAATCTGGGACCCCTCAGGACATGTCCGACTGCTAGTTTAGGCCCAATCCCAATCAGGGACTGTTGATTCCCAATTGCTTGCAGCCTGCCAGCCTGATTACCCCCCTAACCATTCCCCTGCTAACCTTATCAATGCCTAACTGCTCCCCTGCCTACCTGGTCACTCCTAAGTGCCCTCCTTTGCCAGCCTGATTGCCCCTTTCAGATATTTGGATGGACATCCGAAAGATGTCTGGTCTAATTAAAATATTATCCTTTTATTAGTATAGAAAACATATATGCCCCTAAAAAAGTTATATCATTTTACATGCTTTAAATTATATAGTACATTCAACCTCCTTTACCCTGCTTTTTATTTTTTATTTTTCTAAATATGTCTTATTGATCTTTCTCATGGAGAGGAAGGGAGAGGAATAAAGAGTTAGAAACATCGATGACAGAGAAACATCAATCAGCTGTCTCCTGCACACCCCCAACTGAGGATGTGCCTGCAACCAAGGTACATGCCCTTGACTAGAATCAAACCTGGGACTCTTCAGTGCACAGGCCAATGCTCTCTCCACTGAGTCAAATTGGTTAGAGTCCCCCATTTTTTTTTCTTCTGTTTAGATTACTCACATTTGTAGATATGGCATTAATTCATTTCCCCCCAATGATTTTTAGAGAGAGTGGAAGGGAGAGGGATATATACAAAGAAAAACATCAATGTAAGAAACATACCTTCAATTTCCTTCTTAGGGGTCCTGACCAAGCATCCAACTTGAAAACCATGTATGTGCCAGGTATGTTCCCCGACCTGGAATTGAACCTGCAACCTGTCGGTGCACAAGATCACGTTCACGCTCAACCATCCTATCCATTTCAGCCTGGCTGTTATTCAATTTCTGGAATTTTATTTCAATTAATTATTACAAAGCCTGTGGTTTAGGTAATATTCACATTTTGCTAATAAAAAAAAAATACAAAACCAACCTCTTTGTTTTGAGACATTATTCTTCCTTCATTGCTGCATTTTCCTGCCAGCCTGCATTTTCCTGACAGCGGTTTCACTGGTATCTGGAGTCAGAAGCATTCTTCTCACCACTACCCTGTCCAAAGCCTCCTCTGCACTGGCACTGAGGCTGTCCTGGAGGGTGCAGAAGCCAGGTAACAGAGACAACGACAGTATTTGGACCACTGGAGCCACCGTATCCACCTCTCCTCTGCTTGCTGGAGAAGGCGGGGCCAGCAACTTCCAGCAGCTTAGCTTCCAGATAGGCCAAAGTTTGCAGCACCAGCTCTTTGAACACCGTAAGTGCTTCAGTCTCTCCCTCTCCAGAGCTGCTGTCGCTCCTGAGGTTATAGGGATGCCCTGAAAGATATCTGTGCACCTCCCATCCATGGCAAACATGGCAGTGGACTCAGTGATGGAACTGCTATTTTTAGATACTTTTAAACATCCCAGCGCTGAGGTAGGTCTTTGCTTCTTGATTCTGACTCTGCTTCTGGACTGTGGGGCATGTACAAAAAGTCCTTAGGCATCCTTCCACTCTCCCTCCTGCTGGTGGCCTTAAAGTCTGCACATACACACCCTCTCCCCCAGCTGGGTGTGCGCACCACCTCTGCTGAGAGCATTGGTGGCCAGGACATTCCTCTGCCTTATCTTAGGCTCCTGCATATTTGGCTGTTCTGCTCGCTTTGCTCCTCTGTCCCCTGACCCCCGTCAACTTTGGGCCTTGAAAATACCTAGGTTGTCAGGCTTAGCGCAGGTGGTGTTTGCAAGGGTCTCAGACTGCCCGTGTTTGACAGCAGTTCCGGAGACCCAGCAGGTCACGATGGCTTCGTGATTCCTAAATCCCTTCCCCCGGGTCCTTTTTCCAACCGGAGTTACATTGCCCAGATGTGCCACTCATTGGGTTTAGGATTCACCCGTAAGGGCATGACATATTTGCACAAAACAGCTTTTGCACGGAACATACCTGTGAGGAGGGGAATCAGCGGTGAAAAGAACCAATGGCGGATTTGGAGCTCCAGACAGGAAGTCGCTCACTCCCCGCCTGTCTCCCCACTGCACTCCCTGCCTGTCTCCCTCAGGCGCCAGCCTGGGCGGGCAGGGGGCTTGGCTTCCTTCATCACCAGGAAACAAGGGAAGTCAAGCCTCCCGCCTGCTCTGCCAGCTCAGTGGCTCCATCCTACACTGCCATCTTTGTGGCACCATATTTGTGGCTATGGGCTGGGGCGTGGCTATCTTTGTGGTGGAGTGATGGTTAATTTGCATATTGCCCTTTTATTAGATAGGATAATCATGCTGCATGCGGCAAACAATAATCCATCAATACAAGAAACTTATTTAGCGTACAAGCAATTTTGACATAACTCCCTGGGGTTGATTTTTGCTTTTATTTTCAACTTGGCTGATGGATAGTTTTAGTGAGGCTGATTATTGATTAGTATGGGTTGCCTTAAGCTGGAGGGACTTTGATTACTTGGTTTGTCTCACAGATCCTGCATCCTTCAGCAGCCTAGCTCAGGCATAGTCCCTTGGCATAACAATTCAAGTAGAAACACAAACCGCCTTTACAAGCCTTTATTTTGCCACATCGTTTAAGAAAAGATTGGCCAACAGAATCTGATCTTCTCTAAGAAAACCATAAATTTTCACAACTCATTCCCTTTACAACTTGCTTTCCATCTTTGTGAAATATTCAGTTAAAACTTTTTTTTTTAAAACCTCTTAATCATTATTCAGATACAGATCAATTAGCACTTCCTTACTAAAACCCCTGATTTATCAAGGAAGAATGAGCTGGTCATCTGTAATACTGCAACAATCAAGCCATAGATTTTTGCTTACTATGTTATTTGTTAACTTCTCTTTCCAGCTAGTCTCTAGTTCCTTCTTTCCTCAAGCAATATATTAGCATCATAAAAGTACAAGCTCCTTTAATTTGGGGTCATCATGTATTCTAGTTTATATATACAGGATTTAAAATAGTTTCGGATGAATGGAAGACACTGAAAAAACACAGGTTAGATGAGTTATAAGAAAAACTGAGTAGTTTACTTCATTTTTACTTGGCAAGCATTAATGAGCAGAAAAATAAACACAGGAACACATATTAATAAATTAACCTTTGTTTTTGTACACCCTCTTATTTATCATTATGTCAGAAATTAGTGAATTATATTACTCATAATTACCCAGAGAGAAAATAATCCTGCTTTATTACTGCTTTGTTGATTATGAATTCTGTATTCTAAAGAATCATTATTCACAAGTGGTATTTTTAGAAAATACAGAAATATGCTATCGTGTTAGTATTAACCCAGATCACAGGACATTTTTTTTTCTATCACTTCATAGATAGCTTTAGCAGATTCTAAAAAAACTCTCTTCTGTTTAGTGCTTCTCAATTAATTAACTTCTAAATGTGTGAAGAATACATTTTGAAATATCAATGACTTTTAAGTATTTTTTTTCTATTGCAAACATAATATGCTTATTCATCTCAAACATTTAGGCAGTCCCAGGCATTTGCAGAAACAGATGTTCCTGGGAGTATATCAGCATACAGATTTGACTGTTGCGCTTATCTCATGTATGGAGCTAGCACTTAAATCAACAACATACTCTGTTTCAGTGATTTATATAGAGTCCTTCACTTTAGTAAACTAGAAAGGTCCTTAAAAGCAGCTAGACATATAACAGACCAAAAGGTGCAGAAAAACCACCAATGGATTTGCCAAAGAACCAGATGCTGACTTTGGAAGAAAATTTCTCAGCTTGGCATCAGAAACTTACAATGTCATCCAAATGATTCCTGCACACATTGGAAGACAATATTTTCAAACAACCTAACCAAACAAAAAACCATGAGTGTAGCACTAAAGCTAAAGCATAATTAGTCTTTAGGGACTTCAGTAAGGTGTACAAAGTGCACCTTAATAAAAGCATTTTCCTCTAAATTTGAAAAATAACAAATAACTTTTTACATATGTTTAAATTGCAATTATGCTAGGAATATGTGTGTAGAAGACCCATATCAATATGGCTTTAATATCAATATTTAAAATATATGAAATTATTTTCCAAGCCTGTTACACTTGGGAATATAACAGAAACAATATCTGAGTGGCAGCTTCATGGGGAGTTGCTCCAGACAAGACCGTGTGTGTGTGTGTGTGTTCTTTCTTTTGTAATTTGTATTACATTTGTTTTTATTTTATGGTCATTATTCCAAAAGCTAAAAAATCATTAAAACTTAGTTTACTATTCTAATGTAAAAACTGAAAACTAATTTTTAAAATGTATAGTGGAAAAGAAAATATGAACCTGAACAGAAACATAGTGTGAATTTTGCTTATTTTGACTACAAAACCAGGTAGCAGTTATTTGGGAGTAAATTATTTCTCCTGAGCTGTGACTAGTAATATTGACCCTCAATTTATCACTTTGGTCAGTGTTGAGACCTTTTGGAAAATATTTTTCATATAGCACGTAATTTTAAAAGGATCCAAATTTTAAGAAATGCTTATTAATTTGTTTTTATTAAACTATTCACTAAATTGAGCTAAATTAAATTATTCACTAAGTTCGATTATTCACTTAATTAATTAATTAATTAAATTCACTAAATTAAACTATTCACTAAATTCCAAATATGAAATAAAAGTCTGTATTTATAAATGCATTTAAACTACCTTTTTCTTGTAATGATAATCATTTACCTCTGGAATTTTTCATTTAATAGTTTCAAACCTCTGTTGACCAGAGACATAGAAACATGGAACAGAATGTCAAATCTCAGAGGGAAGGCTGGGAGAGGGGAAGGTAGAGGGATGAAGAAATCAACCAATGAATTTATATGCATACATGCAAAACCAAAGACACAGACAGGGTGGTGAAGGTTTGCAGAGGGGAAGGAGAAGGAGAAGGAAATGGGAGGGAAAAGGGACATATCAATACTTTCAACAGTAAAGATTTATTAAAAACAAACAAACAAATAAAAAAAAAAAAACCCTGAAAAGTGGGAAAGTGGAACCATGGATAAATGGAGACTGCTCTACTGAAAAAAAAAATGGTTTTTAACAATTTATTTTTAAATCAAGAAAACAAACTGACATCTATTTGAAGGGATCGGGTTGAAAAGGTGGGTGAAAAAAGGTCAATTTTGGACCTCTCTAGGGTCTCTTTAAAAACTGGTTTTCAGTGTCTGTTAGCAACTGCCTATTGAAAGTACTCCAGCTCTGTATTATTAGGTCATGTGATAGGAGAGGCATAACCTTTGGCTGTACACCCACCACACAAGTTTCTGTGGTGTGCCTAGTTAAAACAAACAAACAACAACAACAACAACAAAACATCTACTTTAGAAGCCCAGAATCTGCCGGCTTCTGGAGTTGCTATGGCCCTGCCTTCATGTCTGACTGTCCCCATGTGACCTGTGCCTCTTGATCTGTCTTGCCCCTTTGCTACATGATTTATAGAGGTAATATTCCCTCAAGAGACAGGCATGCACACAATCACTGTGTATATTTTGCTTAAAGAAAGAAAATAATAATAAAAAATTTAAGACACAACATTGCCTTGAAATTATCTTAGTGAAGAGCCTTTACATTCTTTATTTACTTCTACACAGAAACTGTGAATGATTTTTGTTAGGGTGCTTCTTATTAAATGGGGATTAATTCCTGTGGACATGCAACAGTCACAGAAACAAAGTGAAAGTTTCCAGGATCAGAACTTTTCAGGCAGTTCATCAGTGGCTGATTGCCTCAGCCAGTCATCAGAGCCTGATACACAGATATGAGCACATTTAGCAGGGAAGGCAACAGACATAGCAGCCCCATCCAAGCATCAAACAAAGAAAGCAGCCAAGAGCTTTGCAAACACAGATGTCAGTGCTACAATTTGTATTCCTATTTGGCATCTCTATTCTTTATCTGTTAAATACCTCAGAGGCTGGCTCTGTAGTGGGACATACAGGAGAGGGGTGTATGGGAAAAGGAAGAGTAATGTTAATACTTTATTAAAAACACTGCAGAGTTTAGTAATTGTATTCTCTGTTTTGTTAAATAATGGGGTACAGATATATTTCATAATTTATATTATGCATAAATTAAGGACTTCTTTATTGAAGGCAAAATTCAGATTTTTAGATAGAACATATAAAAATTAGTTAAAAGATGTATATTTCTGACATCATTAAAATATAGTCAAATATTATTTTAATTGCAAACAGCTTTCTAAAAACAAAAAAAAAAAGGGAAAGGGAAGTAAAAAAAGACCATCACACTTAAAAACATGAAATATGTTCCTCAAAAAAAACAACAACCAAAAAAAAACAACAAAAAAAGCATTTTTTTTTGGTAAAAATGGGTATATCTCCAAGTATAAATTGGTATATTTATATTGCAAAACAACTTAGTGTAGCAATGTAGATAGCATACATATAATATATATTCTTGATTAATAATAATGTCTTATTTGGTATTCAATTATTTTTTAAATTCCATTATTTCTTGTAATGTCACATTTCTTGGATTCAATGTTCCTTATTAATTGCCAGAGCTATCCTGACAGCCCTCATTTTGGCTAGACACTAGTAAATAAACAGTGAATAAACAAATCTCCATTAATAATCCTTACTTAGGATTACATAGCAACAATCATTTTTAATTACTGCAATTTATAACAATAGGGATATAAAGTAGGCAAAAGTGTTGACAAGCACCAAAAAGAACTGACATATCCTTCCCTCTATTAGCAATGACCATCTGCAAAGAAGCAAACTGTTATGGTTTATACATAAGATACTATTTTCAACAGTTAATAGGTGTAACTATTAACTGTTAGATGATATTCTAGTTCCTCCACTTTTTCAAATTATTTGTCTATGTTGTTTCTATAATAGAAGAACAAAACAAGGCAGCCAGACTAAACACGAGAAGAGGAGATGTAGGAGCCAAATCATTCTGTTTTAATTCTGCACTTATAATGTGGCAGACACTGACCTAAGTATATTCATATATTAACTTAGTGAATCCTTAAAGGTTTTAATCATTCATGAACAGGTAAATGTTTAACAAATTTCTTTTCAGAAAACAAAGGAGAGATTTCTAGAATTTCCAAATCATTTTGTAAATGCCTTCACCATGGTGGAATTAAGCTACCAAAGAGTAAACATGATATTGGGAAGAGGACCATAAATAATCCTGAAGAGCCAGAGCTAGCTGCCTCTAGGATGCCAGTGAACTTACTATGGTCATTTAGTTTCTGTTTGAAGTCTATCAAATGAATGGAACAGACATCTGCTATGAACTCTGTTTTAAATAAGATTATAATTTCATAAACAGTTACAGCATTCCATCAAAATTGAATCACTTAATTCCTAAACTTAACAGTATAAAATATTTGCAATTGAATGGTTACAACAAAATTTTCATGCCACAACTGGTGGCAACATTTAATGAAATCATCATACCTTATTCCATTAATTCACACTTATCCTTGAACCTGTAGTGACATTTTGAGCAAAAGGTAAAATGTGAAGTTTTGTTCATTTCCATTATCAACTTTGAGACTTCCTAAACTGTCTGTACTATCCTACATCTTTAAAAATTATTCATTTTTATCGATGATAATTCTAATAAGATATATCTAAAAAATTCCCAACCTATGGTAATTCTATGCATTTTATAAAGTTAAAAATCTGGGGAATCTCTAAGTTATGAATAAATATCACAGTATATTGACTATCACATACACTTCATATCAATTATAATAGTAACTTAAAGTGAAATATTTCTTAAACAAATAACTATTCATCTGAAATAAACATATAAAATGAATAATTTAGAGGATTACTGTGATATAAAGGTATATTTGACAAACTATGCTCTAAACTTTCTATAACTATATACATCCTAATCTATAATAATAAAAGCATAATATGCTAATTAGACCAGATGTCCTTCCAGACGTTCTTCTGGTGAAAGCCAGAGCTGTGAGGGAAGCTGGGGTCCTAGGTGCCAGAGAGAAGCCAGTGCTGGCAACCAGGGGAAGAAAAGCTTTCTCTTGTATGAATTTCATGTTTCAGGCCGCTAATAGTAATATATTATTTGAATTTTTTGTGTTTTTATACCTCCCCAGTCACATTTATGAAGTCATTATGTTTTAAGAATATATGTGAAAACTTCCAAAAAATTCATGCATTTGGTTATACACTGAATCTTTTAAAAAATGGAATCTTATATTTATACTATCTGGGAAATATATATATATAGAAACTGTCACATAAGCCCTTTGGTGTCCTCTAAATTTAGGTCATGTCTTGGGTTTTGCTATTATAAACAAAATTGTACTATTGCATATTATACATATACTTTTTAAAAGTTTATTCAGATGATAAATTTTCATCCATGAAATTGCTGGGCCAAAGAGCTTAATATATATTACTAAATTATTCACCAGATGGTTTTTCTCAATTATACCATTCTAATTCTACAGATATCATACCTAGATTGAGATCTAGATTCTACACCTTAATAATTTTAAAGTTTGGATCATAGTTTCAACCATAAAATGTGGAAAAACACTCATAATTTATCATGAGCATTAAGTGTACAGAGTAAGGCAAAAGTAGGTTTATAGTTGTTTGCATGGAAAATAGTACAATAAGTAATAAATAATAATGCAAGAATAAACCCTGTGTTTCACATACTCACAACTTCAAACCTATTTTAGCCCGACCCTGTATTACAACAAACATTTGAATAGTACTAGAACCTGATAAGGTCTATTTTAGCAATATTTACTGGGATACTGGGATGTTATATGTATTCCTACTGTGCTCACCTCAAAAAATCTGGCCCGCTTCCTTGGTCCTTCTTTCAGGTCAGGATTCAAGTTACATGCATCCTTGACTTTTATGGCAGCTAAATGCCTACTGGAAGTTTGAATATTTTGAGCAACACCTTTCCTCCTTCACTCTCTTATTCCCTCCCTCCCTTCCTCCCTTTCATCTTTCCTATTTATTTTTCTCTTTTGTATTTATTTTTAATGGCTTATATTGTATACCTACATATACTACAGTAAAAGTACTGAGAACAAAGAAAGCAGAAATATTAAAAGCAATCAGGAAGAAATATATGTTACCTTCAAAGAAATAAGGCTTATAATAGACATTTCAACAGAGGTTGAGAAAGCAAGAAGTTGATAAAATGAACTTAAAGAACTACTTAAAGATGTGAAAGGAAAAATGTTGTGAGGTAGAATTCGCTACCTAGTGCAAATAGTTTTAAAAAGAAGTTTAAATTAAAATATTTGAAATAAAAATAATCATCTACAAAGAAAAATTAACCAATAATTTTTCAGTCAGAATTTGTTTTTCCATGTATAGTATCATATCATTTGTTTTTCTATTATGATGCTATTTCTTTCACCTTTATTACATTTCCATAACTAATTGTCTCTCTGGTCTATAACATTATAACATTTTGAGGTCAGGGACTGTCTTAGTTTTATTTTACCATCAATAATTTATGTAACAATTTGGTACATTTTGTTTACAATTTAGATGTTAATGTTCTTTAACACAGTTTTCTCTATTTTGTGCCATGGTGTGGCAAAAACAGCTCTATTTTTCAGCCTTTTTTGGAATGAGATTGAGGTCATGTTACTAATGATTGTCAACAAAATAAAGTGTTTAATATGTTTCAAATTCTGGTCAAAGGCAGTTAATAGTTTGTTTACTCCCTCTTTTCCAGCTGAAAATATGAAGGTCATGGGTTTGACATTATGATATAGATTCAAGATGGCTGAGGGCTGTACAGCTACTACAGAATTGTTTTGGGAGAAAAATAAATTTCAAGTATGTTAAACACAAAGATTTTGATTTGTTAGTAACATCACTGAACTTGATGATAGATCTGTATGTATGATCTCTCTGTGTCTGCTAGAAACTCCACTTCAAAATGTATTAATGGAATGTATAAATACTTGCTGAATGTAAAATAATGTTTTTCTAAAAACAGCAAAAAGTTATTCTTATATCCAAAAATTTTAAATTAATAACAGCTATTTACAAACTGAGGAGACATTGGTAAACATCCAAAGATTTTGATATATGGTTTGTACTTAAGGTTTATTGTATGTTAACACATTTCAATTGCAATCTGACTGTGCTATTAAAAACAAAACAAAAACTTTATTACAGAATGTTTAAAGTTAAAACCACAATATGATAAAGTTAATTTATCTATTGTGAGGCATTTTGGTCATAGTTTCAATTATAGCTGTGCTATAATAAACATAATTTATTTATTTATTTATTTGTTTGTTTATTTATTATTTTCAAAAGTTCTACACATGTCTTCTTTTTCTCCAGTTGACTCCCCCACCTCTGCCATTCCCATCTCAGGCAAGCCCCCACCACCCCAGTGTCTATGTCCATTAGTTATGCTAATATGCATGCATACAAGTCCTTTGGATGCTATCTAACTGCCCCTCCTGTCCTGCCATTTGACTTTGAATCTATTCTAGTTTATCAAATTATGTTGATAATTATATCCCACATATAAATGAGATCATGTGATATTTATCTTTCTCCGACTGGCCTATTTCACTTAGCTTAATGCTCTCTAGGTCTACCATGCTGTTGCAAATGGTAAAAGTTCCTTCTTTTTTATAGCAGCATAGCATTCCACTGTGTAGATGTACCACAGTTTTTTAATCCACTCATCTGTTGATGGGCACTTAGACTATTTCCAAATCTTAGCTATTGTAAATTGTGCTGCTATAAACATAGGGTGCATATATCTTTTCTGATTGGTATTTCTGGTTTCTTGGGATATAGTCCTAGAAGTGAGATTACTGGATCAAATAGGAGTTCCATTTTTAACTTTTTGAGGAAATGCCATACCATTCTCCACAGTGGCTGTAGAAGTGTGCATTCCCACCAGCAGTGCAGGAAGGTTGCTTTATCTCCACATTCTTGCTAGCCCTTGTCATTTGCTGAATTGTTGATGATAGCCATTCTGACAGGTATGAGATGGTATCTTATTGTTTTGATTTGCATCTCAGATGATTAGTGACTTTGAGTGTATTTTCATATGTTGCTGGGCCTTCTATATGTCCTCTTTTGAAAAGTGTCTATTTAGATCCTTTGCTTATTTTTTTTATTGCATTGTTTATATTCCTTTCATTAACTTGTATGAGTTCGCCATAAATTTTGGAGATTAAAGCCTTATCTCAACATCATTGACAAATATGTTCTCCCATGCAGTGGGCTTTCTTATTGATTTATTGATAGTTTCTTTTGCTGTGCAGAAGCTTTTTATTTTGATGTAGTCCCATTTGTTTATTTTCTCCTTAGTATCCCTTGCCCCAAGATCTGTGTCTATAAAGATATTGCTATAATATATGGCTGCTATTTTGCTGCCTATGGAATCTTATAGGATTTTTATGGTTTCCCGTATTTCATTTAAGTAACTTAGCCATTTTGAGTTTGTTTTTGTGTATGGTATAAGTTGGTGATCTAGTTTCATTTTTTTGCATGTATCTGACCAAATTTCCCAGGATAATTTATTGAGAGACTATCTTGACTCCATTGTGTGCTCTTGCCTCCTTTGTCAAATATTAATTGAGCATAATAGCTTGGATCAATTTCTGGGTTCTCTGTTCTATTCTATTCCATTGTTCTATATTTCTTTTGTGAACAGTGGCTTAGTAATATAGCTTGATATCTGGTATTGTGATCCCTCCAACTTTGTTCTTCTTTCTCAGGATTGCTGTGGCTAATTAGGGTCTTTTTAAGTTCCAGATGAATTTTTGGAGAGTTTGTTCCGGATCTTTGAAATATGCTATTGATATTTTAATGGGATTGCATTGAATCTGTAGATTTATTTTGGTAGTATGGACATTTTTATTTTGTTAATTTTACCAATCCATTAACATGTTATGTTCTTCCATTTGTTTATATCTTTCTCTATCTCTTTTTTCAATGTCCTATTGTTTTCCAAGTATAGGTCTTTTACCTCCCTAGTGAAGTTTATTCCTAGGTATCTTCATTTTTTGGAGCAATGGTAAATGGGATTTTTTTTTATTTGCTTGTCTTTTTGTAAGTTCATTATTGGTATATAAAAAGACCATAGATTCCTGGGTGTTGATTTTGTATCCTGCTACATTGCTGAATTTATTTATTACTTCTAGTAGTTTTTTGATGAAGTCTTTGTGGTTTTCTATGTATAGTATCATGTCATCTGTGAATAAGGACAATTTTACTTCTGCTTTTCCTATTTGGATGCCTTTTTTATTTCTTCTTCTTGTTTGATCACTATGGCTAGAACTTTTAGTACTATATCAAATAAGAGTGGCAAAAGTGAACATCTCTGTATTGTTACTGTTCTTAGGGGAAATGAGTTTAGTTTTTGCCTATTGAGTATGATATTGGCTGAACATTTGTCATATAAGGCTTTTATTACGTTGAGGAATGAACCCTCTATTCCTACTTTGCTGAGAGATTTATCAGGAAAGAATGTCAGAAACATTTTTATTATAGAATGCTTAAAATATTTTTCTATAATACAAGACAGTTTATCTACTGTGAGACGATTATTTTGGCATTCTAGTCATATTTTTAGATATATAAATAATTATGTAATTTACATAAAATAAATTAGTTTAAATATACTATCTCCACATAATGGTTTAAGTGGTATGGCTATAAAATAATAATATTATTTTTTACATATTAAGAGTATTCTGAAGGGGTTAAAAAATAAGCAAAATGGTAGTTGGTACAATTTTAAGAAATTCCATCAATGCAAAATACAAAAAATATGCATAGCTTTTAATTTCAAAATAATGTATTCTTGTAAAAAAAAAGTAGAATTACTGAAGTGCATAATGTAAAAGTATTTTTCTCTCCATTTCAGGGCTCAGAAATAAACACCATTGCTAATTTAGTGTGCCTCCTCAGACATTTTGCAATGCTTTTGAAACATAAACAGGATACAGTGAATTGGACAACACTATGCTGAATTTTGAACATTATCTTTTCACTTAAAATACATCATGCACATTATCTTTTTATTACATTGCAAAAATTTACTTCATGTTTAAGAACTATTGCATATTATTCTAGAGCTTGTGATTTTTATTATCTATAGCCTGAAGATTTCTCAGTTGATGGAAATTTTAAAAGACACCCTTTATCCCTCTTGTAAATATTGCAAATGATATATGATTACCAGTATATTCATTTTCTTTTCAAAAATTTTATTACATTTATTGGGGTGACATTGCTTAACAATATTATATAGGTTTAAATAATATTAAATAGGTTCCATATCCCATCTTTTTGAGTAAAGCACTCACCTCTGAAAAATCAGCCTGAGGAAAGCAATAGCCCCACTCTCTCTGGACTCCACTCTGTGGAACTTACACCTGCTGAGAAGTACAGCTATAAGCTCTTACAGTGACTGAGCCTACCAGGCAGCTGGGAGGAGGAGGCAGATGGATATGGATCTAGGAGTGCCAGCCCACAGGCCCAATACTGATAAAAGCAGGTTTTGCTACTCAATTTGGTCCTTCTCATATGTACCCATGACCTAGAGAAACAACCACAGACTGTGAATTTTTAAAATTACAACTCTGAACTTGTTGCCAGTTACAGGCAATGTCTTATACTGGTCTGCACTGGAGTCCTTCCCAAGAGGCCAGGAACCAACATATCAAGTGACCAGCTTCAGACATCAGAACAGGATCCAAAAAAGCTTCACAAGCAGCATATCCAAAGGGAAATCTCAACAGCACCAAACCCTGCTGAGGTGAATTTCACTTTGTGTAGTAACTGCCAATTTGTACTTTTTATCCCTTCACTTTTTCATCCAATCACCCAACCCTATGCCCAACTGGCAACCATCAAAATGTTCTCTCTGTTTATGAGTTAATTCTGTTCTGTTCGGTTGTATATTTTACTTTTTAGATTCCACATATAAGTGAAATCATACAGAATCTCTTTTCATCAGTTTGACCTATGTCAATAAGAACTATTCTCTCTAGGCCCATCCATGCTGCAGATGGTAAGATTTTATTCTTTTATTTATGGCTGATTCATAATCCATTGAATATATGGGCCACTTCTTCTTTATCCATTCATCTACTGATGGATACTTAGGTTGTTTCCATATCTGAAATGATTCTTTGTAGTCAGCTTATGTAAGGGTCTTGCTTTATTTTAAATTCAGCCTCCATATGTCTTTTGATTAAAACATTTAATCCATGTGCATTTAAATGAATTATTGATAGATACATACTTATTGACACTTTATTATTCATATTAGAGTCCTAGCTCACAGATTCCTGTACTGGTGGGGTCTGGCCAGCCTGCCTTGATTAGGTTGGAGGGGCTGATGGGCTGGGCTGGCCAGAGGAAGGAGCTTTGGGAGATTGGCTGACTGGCCCCACCTCCATCGAGCTGGTTGGTCAGCTGCATTTCCTGTCATAGCAACTGGTCGTTCTAGTCATTCTGGTCACTTGGCTTTTTATATATAGATATTTGGAAATTTTTTTTCCTCTTAAAGAGAACCCTTTAACATTTCTTATAATACTGATTTTGCTGAATTCCTTTACCTTTTCCTTGTCAGGAAGCTCGTTATGAGTTTTTATATTTTGTTTTGTTTTTATTTTATTCTAAATACTAGTAATAGCTTTGCTGGGTAGAGCAATATTGGTTGTAAGTTCTCACTTTTCATAACTTTGAATATTTCTTAACAATCTCTCCTGGCTGACAAAGTTTCTGTTGAAAATCAGCTGATGGTTTTATGGTAGCCCCCTTGTAAGTAACTAATTTAATTTCTCTTACTGCTTTAAAGCTTCTCTCTTTGTCTTTAAACTTTGGCATTTTGAATATGATGTATCTTGGTGTGGGCTTCTTTGAGGTCATCTTGCTTTAGACTCTGCATTTCCTGAACTTGTAAGGAAGTTTTGCGTCTTTAAGAGTTTTATTTCTTTTCTCTCTTTCCTCTTCTTAAGGCATTCTCATAATGCAAATGTTGGTACACCTGAAGTTATCGCATACTATACAAATTTTTTTGGATTCTTTCTTCTTTTTGTCACTCTGATTGTGTATTTTGTTTTTTTTGTTTGTTTGTTTTCTTTATTATAATTTAAATTGATGATTTGATCATGTGTTTTATGTATTGCACTATTGATTCCCTGTAATGTCTGAATTTTAGTTACTTTATTTTAATTTTTCCATTGCTGTGAATTTTATTCGTTATTTTTAACTGGCTCTTTTTTTGTTCCTATCTTCATTTTTTTTATGTCTTTTTTGATTTTATGTACTCTTTTCTTAAAAAAATATATTTTATTGATTTTTTTACAGAGAGGAAGGGAGAGAGATAGAAAGTCAGAAACATCGATGAGAGAGAGACATCGATCAGCCGCCTCCTGCATACCCCACACTGGAGATGTGCCCGCAAGCAAGGTACATGCCCCCGACCAGAATCGAACCTGGGACCTTTCAGTCCACAGGCCGACGCTCTATCCTCTGAGCCAAACCAGTCTCGGCATGATTTTATCTACTCTTCACCTAAGTTCATTGAGCATCCTTGTAATAAGTATTTTGAATTCTGCATCTGGTAATTTGCTTGTCTTTACTTTGTTTAGTTTCTTTTCTAGAATTTTGTTCTATTTTTTAATTTGGGACTTTTTTTGTCTCCTCATTTTGATTGTCTATGTTTTTTTCTATGTATTAGATAAAGCTGCTATGTTTCCTAGGCTTGGTATAATTGCCTAAGGTAGTAGATCTGCTGTTTAGTCCAGTGGCAGAGCCTCCCTGTTACTCAAGCTGGCACTCTATGTGTTGCCCCCATTCCATGTGGGCTGTGTATACCCTCCTGTTATAGTTGTGCCTTGATTGCTGTTGTCACCTCAATGGATACAATTTACCCTCAAGTGTTATGGCTGCAAAGACTGGCTGTGACCACTGTGGAGTTTCAAGTGTGCATGGGCCACAGAGCAGGAATTTTTTCATTGGGATTCTGGTGCCTACTGAGACTGTCCCTTGAGTGTGTCTCTTGTGGAGGTGACTGGGTATTGCTTCTACATGGTCTGAAGCTGTCCACCACGTGCACTGGTTCTGTGCCCTCTCTAGAGATGCAGCACAAGGTTAGCTACTACCTATGCCCTGCTTAAGGCCACCCAACATGAAATACAAAGTGATCTTTAGCTGGTTGCTACTTAAGCTGAGCTTGGAGGTAGCCAAATTAAGGCAAACTGAGAACCAAAATTTGTTGACACTGGTGCCAGACCTGGACCCAAGGGGTATGAGACACATTGAGGACAGATGCTTCTTGATTGAGAGATTTTAGGACATTTTGCAGAATGAGCCATAAGAGGTCATTTTTTATGGAAAAGCCAATGGAAACCGCTCTGGTGAGACCACAAGTTGGGTAGTGTGGGATCTCAGGGAATCACCAGGTTGAGCAAACAGTATTAGCCAGCTTGACAGAGACTCAGATATGATACCTCTCTGCCAGCTCCATGGGGGGAGGTTTTAGAAAATGAACAATGATCTCTTTTAGCACTTCTGTCTGGGAGAAAGTTGCCCATCTATCACCATAATGCCAGACAGTTCAGTTACTTTCTGTTGTAGTTTTTGCCCCTTCTCTGGAACTGAGAGTGAGTGAGTGAGTCTGTATAAGCCCAGAAATAGGCCTTTAAAAAAATACCAATAAGTCCAGTAGCCCTTCATCTTACTTGGCCACAAATCCCACTCATTTTATTACCAGAAGTTATGCAGACATCTTTTACTGGCTGGGGAGTCTGGCACAGAACTCTCACATATCAGGGGAGAATTATATATTACCATGCTATTGCCCTGGATTTTTCCTCACCACATGTGGGTGTGGGTCCAAACCTTTTGCATCTCCACCTCTCCTACCAGTCTTTTTTTTTTTTTTTAATTAAATCTCTATTATTCAGATTATTACATTTGTTTCTCTTTTTTCCCTCCATAGCTGCCCTCCACCAGACTCCCACTCCTCTCTCTACCCTTACCTCAACCCCATTGACCTCATCCATAAGTGTATGATTTTTGTCTAGTCTCTCCCTGAACCCCTCTCACCCCTTTCCCTCTGAGAGTTATCAGTTCACTCCCTTTCTGTGCTCCTGATTCTAT
This sequence comes from Lasiurus borealis, assembly GCA_004026805.1. NCBI lineage: Eukaryota > Metazoa > Chordata > Mammalia > Chiroptera > Vespertilionidae > Lasiurus > Lasiurus borealis. The sequence goes on along the minus strand of PVJN01009264.1, from coordinate 40,149 downwards.
TATATTCACCAGTTTATTCTGTTCATCAGGTTTTTAATTCACTTAATTTTTAGATTCACTTGTTGATAGATATGTATTTGTTGTTCATAATTTTTTTTAATCTTTTACCTTTTTCTTCTTCCTCTTCTTAAAGAGTACCTTTCAGCATTTCATATAATACTGGTTTGGTGTTGATGAACTCCTTTAGCTTTTTCTTATTTGTGAAGCTCTTTATCTGCCCTTCCATTCTGAATGATAGCTTTGCTGGATAGAGTATTTTTTGGTTGTAGATTCTTGCTATTCATCACATTGAATATTTCTTGCCATTCCCATCTGGCCTGCATAGTTTCTGTTGAGAAATCAGCTGACAGTCGTATGGGTGCTCTCTTGTAGGTAATTAACTGTTTTTCTCTTGCTGCTTTTAATATTCTTTCTTTGTCTTTTGCTCTTGGTATTTTAATTATGATGTGCCTTGGTGTAGTCCTCTTTGGGATTCCTTTTATATGGGGTTCTGTGTGCTTCTTGGACTTGTAAGTCTATTTCTTTCACCATATGTGGGATGTTTTCAGTCATTATTTCTTCAAATAGTTTTTCAGTATCTTGTTCTCTCTCTTCTGGCACCCCCACAATTCTGATGTTGGTACGCTTGAAGCTATCCCAGAGGCTCCTTACATTATCTTCACATTTTTGGATTCTTTTTTATTCTTGCTTTTCCAGTTGAGTGTTCATTATATTTCAAAGTTTTTATTTGATTCTTGCCTTCCTCTAGTCTGCTGTTAGGTCTCTGTATAATATTTTATTTCAGTCAGAGTATGTTTAATTTCTAGTTGGTCCTTTTGCATCTCTAGTTGGTCCATTATCATCTCTAGTTGGTCCTTTTTCAGCTCCCCTTGGGTCTCGTTAAATTTATCCATCTTTTCTAGGATATTCTTGAAAAACCTTATAAATGTATTTTTGAACTCTATATCCAGTCATTTGTTTTCCTCCATTTCTTTTGTTTGTGATCTCTTCTTTTGTCTCTGCATTTTCACTATGCTGGGAGAACTTCTGTGTTGGATTCAGCCTTATGATACAAGACTTGCAAAACTGCAAAAGCCTCTCTTTTGAGTTTGGGATGGGTGGAATCTCAGGGCTTAATGGACCACCTTGCCTTCCAGTCGGCCCTGCCCTTTACGGCCTCTGGGTCTTGTGTGACTCTGGGTAATTGCTGGAGCAGTCCCTGTGCTCATGCACAGTGCCTCTAGACTGCTGCCTCTCTGGCTCCCTTGCGCTCCAGGACCATATGAGTCTGGGTCCCCAGGGTTTTGCCCCAAACTGGGGTTTAGTGGAGTTAGAAGTGGCACAGTTGGGAGGCTCTGTCTCCCTCCCGCCCACTCATGAAAGCCAGTGGCACAATCAGCAGTCAGTCTTCTGTGTGCAGTGACATGCGTACCACCAGACTTCTGTCCTTTTGAGGCTCCCCTAAATTTCCGTGCACTTCTCCCTTTCACAGTCCAAACTCCCCCCGTTTGAGTTTCAGCTGGACCTGGGGTTCAATGCCATGGGATAAGGATTTCAATGCAATTGGGAGTCTCTGTCTCCCTCCTGCCAGAGAAAGCCAGTCAGGTACTCAGGCACCTGCTCTCTCCACGTGCGCATCTCCTTACCTCAGCTTTTGCATCTCCTCTGTGTCTCTGTGAGCCCCTCTCTTTCCTTCTAGTTGTAGAATTTCCACTCAGCCAGCTTTCCTATGGTTCTGGATGCTGTCAGTTCTGTCTTTTAGTTGTAGTTTTGAAATTGTTGTGCGAGGCAGCAAAACGAATCCATCTTGTATTTACTCTCCTACTAGTCTTAATTGGCTTCTTCTTTATAACTTTAGTTATAGGGTATATTTCAACTACATTTTAGGTGGATTTGAATGATGAATGCTCTGTAGATTAGTCAAAATTTTGATGTAGTTGTGGGAGGATTTAGGTACCAAATTTACCTCAAAATTATTTTTTCTTTAAATCCTTATTCTTTAAACTTTTCTCTTTTTACTTTATAAATGTTTTTATTAAAAAAACACACACACACACACACACACACACACACACACACACACACACACACACACTGGCTTATGCCTACATAGAGTCAAGATAATCAATATAACTGTCTTCCCATTTCTATATTTTGTCCCACTGTAAGGTCATCAGGAGCAATGATACACTATCATCTCCTATGATGGCACTGCCTTCTTCTGGAATGCCTCATAAAGAATCTGTGACTCTTCTTGAGCAGGTGTCATTCTTTGGAAATATATACATAATGGTTTGCATTTTTTTCAACATAGGTTTTCTTTTAAGCAGAAAATATGCCATAAATGTTTTTCTTTATTAATGAAGATTTTTTAGTGTTGGGGGGGTCCATGTTTTCAAACTTGGAGGTCTACAAAAGCTCCTTTCAAATAATTTACTGTGGATTTTCTTAGGGCATTGTATTTATTATTCTCTTACAGTTTGATTCTTTTGACTTTTCTTTAGTTATGTGTTCCTGTTCCAGTTTTAAAAACTCATATATAATCAGTTCTTCGGGAACTACATCTAAGAGGTTTTCAATGTTTTGCCATCTTAGCTGTAGTCTTGTTGATTTTTACAGCCTCATCATCCTTGGCAAATCTTTTAACCTCACAAATGGATCTCTTGAGTGTTTTCTTCCAGATGCCATTCGTATACTCTTAACATCACCGTAAAACTAACAAAAGTTCTTGATGCAGTCAGAGATATTGAAATCCTACTAGAACTATATCAGTGTCTTCTCAGTCTTTCTGAGTTACCTCACTAGTCTGGGTAAAGGTAACCCTCAAATGGTAGGCCTTTAAAAGCTGTTCCAAATCCTTCATCCATTGGTTGGGTCAGAGAAGTGGTGTTTGTAGTGAGAATGATCACTTTGATATAGTGATGAAGATCATAATTCAAAAGAGGGTATCTGAGAACATTATCAAGAGTAATCAAAATCTTGAAAGGCATATTATTCTTTAAATAGAACTTTTCAATTCTACTGGCATAGCCATTCAAGAGGCATCATAGAAGAGGAGCTGGGTCACTCATGATTTCTTATTGTCTTATTGATCATATAGTACCCTGGCAGTATGTGATTATTGATAGGCTTGAAGGCCCTGGTATCCTCACTGTGCAGATCAAAAAAAATTATTTCAGTTTGTAATCTGCAATATTTCTAGGCTAGACTATTATCTCATCTTAAAAGACATGAAGTGTGATAGTGACTTAGCCTTCTTATGAACAAAAATCTTTTCTGTCATATGTTTCCAGAATAAGGGGTTTTTATCCATATTGAATATTTGCTCTAACAAGTAATTTATCTTCACAATTAGCTTATCTAGAGTTTCCAATAATTCTTCAGCTGCCTTCACCTCAGCCCTAACAGACTCACCATTTACTTTCATATTATACCATAAGTCAAATGTGCTTGATTGTTTAACCCACCCAGAGCTAGCAGTGTATTCAGCATTTTAACTGTATCCAGCCTTTCCTTTTAATATCACTAACAAAGTTTTTGCTTAGCTGTGGTTTTAATGGTGCTAAGAGAAATGCAGTTCTACATCTGGCCTTTAATCCATTAAAAGTTTCTCCATGTCTGATATAGTCTCTTCTTAATTTTTTTTTTTTTAGTCTTAATGCCTTCAATGAAGCAGATCCTTTAACAGATTTTGTTATTTTGTTTTTGCTCTTCAAGATCATAGCTATAGTGGAATTAGACATGCCTGACAGGCAGGCAATAAGCATTCCTGATTTTTTTTTTACCTTGGTAGTACTTAATCATTTCTAATTTTGTTTCTAAGTCAGTTACTGAATGTGGCTTCTTATTGGCCATATTAGTGGTAAATTGTATATACCTAGGAGCCCTGGTGAACAAAGCAATCTGAGATCAAATCAAGTACAAGAAAAAATGATCACATACAGACACAGTAAACATATATAAGAGGATGCTGCCAGTGAGGTGCAGCATACTGTTCTACAGAAAACTGGTATTTTTATAAGTAAAGGACTTTTTTTGCAGTTTTAGGTTCTTGGAAAAATTGAGAGTAAAGCACAGAGGTTTCCCATATACCCTCTGCCTAGACATATGCAGCAACTTCCCATTATTCACATTTGTTACATTTGTCATAATAGATGAACTTACATTGGTGCATTATAATTACCTAAAGTCTATAGGCTGCAATAGAGTTATTTTTGGGTTATACATCTATAAGTTTTGATTGGTATTTAATAATATGTATTCATGATAATAGTATCACACAACATTTATTTACTGCCCTAAAAATCTTCTCTTTGCTTACTCATCCCTATCCCAAATCCTAACTCTTGGCCACCACTGATTTTTTTAGTGTCTCTACTAGAGGCCTGATGCACAAATTGCATGCAAGGTGCTTAGCCTTTACAGCCCTGGCTGCCCTGGCTGGCCCTTGCCGGCCCGGCTTCATCAGGAAGGTCTTCCGGATGGTTGTTTGGCAGTGTGGTCTAATTAGCATATTAACTCTTTACTATATAGGATAGCTTTTTTCTTTCCCAAAGGGTAATATATTTGAAATAGTACAATATTATCATTTTCAGACTTGCTTATTTCATTTAGTATGGTGCATTTAAGCTTCCTCTATGTTTTTCATGACTTGATAGCACATTTCTTTTTTACTGCTAATCATAGTGCATTGTTAGATGTACCACAGATTATTTATACATTTATGTAGTGAAGGACACCTGGGCTGCTTTAAAGTTCCATCTTGTTTTCATGAACAAAAGAGATATCTATGGAAGTAGAGAGGTGGCAAATAGAGAATCCTGGGTATTAGATTTTTGTACTCTGGCAAAAACACAACAGTGTAATTGTTAGAAGTCCAGATTCGTGGTTACAATAACTCTTTTCAAAGTTATCATAATATGTTTACACACCAATCAAAAGTATAGATGTAAAACCCAAAGAATGAACTCTAAGGTAACCTATAAACTTTAGATAATTATAATGCACCAATGTAAGTTTCTGTACTTAACTTATTACTTTGGAAAGTTTGTCTAACCTATTTAAGCCTTGGTTTCCTTATTTGAAAAATAAAGAAAATATTCTTGTATTATTTCTTGTGGTTCATTGAGATTATTTCTTAGAAAGTCCATTATATCCCATACCTTTGTTAATATTTTGTTATTATAGTTATTAATCTTATTTTATCAAATATACCTCATAGTGGTTAAATATACCTCTGCCTTAATGAAAATAATGCTCATACTTTGACCCAAGGGTAAAAAATGAACATCTGAAATTCTTTATAAAAGAGAGAGAAATATCAATTTGTGATTCACTTATTTGTGCATTCATTGGTTGCTTCTTGTGTATGCCCTGACTGAGAAACCTTGTCCACCAGAATTGGTCTTATCAGGACACTGTTCTAAACAACTGAGCTGCCTGGCCAGGGCCAACATCTGCAAACTTTTAAACCAGAAAATTCTGTTAAACTCTTGGAGTTAGTCCTTGTTTTCTATTTTTTTCTGCTATTTTTTTCTTTTTTCTTTTTAATATGCACCTGCAGCAGAGCCAGATTTTAGCTTTTAGCTGTTTTATTTTCCACATAAACTGGAGATTATTCTCTGCTGAAATTATTTCTCACACAGCTGTGTAATACAATTACTGATACACATAACTTTAACAGGATTAATTATCATTATGTCACTAATTATATCATGTTGCTGATGAGTTCTGGTACAATTATTAAAAGAAATTAACTGCATGGCTAAGTGTTAGTAACTCTTTCTTATTGCTTTCATTAAAAAGGAATAATAATATATTCCAACTTTTAGATAATTGTCTATTAGATGCTGAATTCAAAATCATTCTATTAGTATGAGTTTAGGTGAAAATTTGGAATATGTTTTAGTGGAAAATACATCTTACTTAATCTTGGGAAATATTTTACAATACACAGTCATTGGGAATATGTCATTTAAACAGTTTTCATCACTTAATTTCCAGGTATCAGGGCTGTTTAAAAAAATGTTTTGAATTCTATCATATTAACTAATTTTGATATAATTAACCATTTTATGAATCCATTTTAAAGGCTACTAGTCTCCTGCCCCCACAAGCATATTATAGCTGCCACATTCTTGTAGGTGCACAATGAAAGATGATGGGCCTTAGTGCTTCCAAAGCTACTTTTTCATATATGTTGACAATTATGTGCAATAAAATAGTATAGCAAACAATGACATAGAGTTCACAGAAGCTTATCACTCCAAACAAGACAGATTTTATGGCACTAGGCCCCTTAGAAGCCAGTGAAAACTATTTGAAGTGTCAAAATATATATACTGCTCGATAATGAAATATTCCTTTGCAATCACTTCCTGTGAAAGCAATCCCTAGGAAGGCAACAATTTAAAGGGCAAATTCTGAAATGGAGCAGTGAAGTTTCTTCACCTAAGATATATGTATTTTTTAGGAATTTAATTGTAACTGAGGGACAAGAGTCTGATAGACTACAATCTCCAGGTACCTCCACATTGTATAGCCAGACCTTCACCTAAATCAAGTAATAATAGCATATATTTTCCATAGGCAATGTAACCTGAAGGTTATCCCAACAATATTGCTTTGTTTCTGAAAATTTTTTAATTGTCTAAAACTTCCTCTACCTGCCATTTGCATTATGGGTGCCACTGTAATACAATCTTTTAACCTGAAAAACCCTTCTGCTACTTATGCATATAGCAGGCTTTTGCCCTGCAATGATTTTCTCTCTCATGGGGAATCCCTATGCTTCTTTTAAAGTTGGTTTCAATTCATCTTACTTCCAAGGGTGTTTGTTTGTTTGTTTGTTTGTTTTGTCTGTTTGTTTTTCCTGGAGAGTATAATGACATTTAGAGGTGTTTTCTGTTTTCATAAAGCACTTCAAGACACACTGTCATTAAGCCAATTACCATCCTGTATTGTAATATCTCAACATATTATAAGCGCCATAGTGTCAAAAGCCATATATACATATTTTTTTCTAAAGCCTTAGAAAATTGCTAATACATTACTGAAAATCAGTTAATGTTTAGTTTTTGTGTTGTTTGTTTGTTTGAAATGAATTAAATAAAGAAGCCTCTCTTTTAGAACAGGCGAAAATAAAGGTCATCAGAAAAATGTGTTTTTTCCCCCTTCAGATAGCCAGAAACAGACATTCAAAGCTTCTCTGAATATAACATTTTTATAATCCAAAAGCAAAATAACAAACACACTACAGCAATATCTAATCAAATTAGTTCTTTCTTACTTCCCTGTTGTTCACTTATATGAAAATGGAGAGTGGTTAGAGAATGCTCATTTTTACAGAAACAAATAAACAATAAAACACACACAAAAAAAACACAATGATTTAATCTTAGGTTTATTGTTTGTTACTCCATGCTTTATCCAACTTTTCTAGGATATTCTTGAAAAACCTTATATCATGGTTTTGAACTCTATATCCAGTCGTTTCTTTTCCTCCATTTCTTTTGTTTGTGATCCCTTCCTTTGTCTCATCATTTTCACTATGCTGGGAGAACTTCTGTGTTGGATTCAGCCTTATGATACCAGACTTGCAAATCCGCAAAAGCTTCTGTTGAGCTTGGGATGGGTGGAGTCTCAGGGCTTAAGGGACCGCCTTGTCTTCCAGTCTGCCCAGCCTTACACAGCCCCTGAGTCTCAGGTGACTGGGTAATTGCTGGAGTGGTCCCTGTGCATGCGCGCTCTCTCACAGTGCCTCTAGACTGCTGTCCCACGTCTCCCCTGTGCTCCAGGACCATATGAGTCTGGGTCCCCAGGTTTTCGCCCAAAACCAGGGTTTAGTGGAGTTAGAAATGGCACAATTGGGAGGGTATTTCTCCTGCCCACTTGCGAAAGCCAGCAGCACAATCAGCAGTCTGTCTCCTGCGTGCAGGGTTGTTTGTACTGCCAGACTTCCGGTCTTTTGCGACTCCCCTAAATTTCTGTGCACTTCTCCCTTTTCACAGTCCAAACTCCCCCCGTATGAGTTTCGTCTGCATCTGGGGTTTAGTATCGTAGGATAAGGGGTTCAATGCCATTGGGAGTCTCTGTTTCCCTCCCACCAGAGAAATCTAGCAGGTACTCTGGCACCCGCTCTCTCAAAGCGCACCTCTCTATACCTCAGCTTTTTGCAGCTCCTCTGGGACTCTGTGAGTCCCTCTCTTGCCTTCTAGTTGTAGAATTTCCACTCAGCCAGCTTTCCTGTGGTTTTGGATGATGTCCTTTCTGTCTTTTAGTTGTAGGTTTGAAATTGTTGTGCAAGGCAGCAGTGTAGGTGTTTACCTATGCCGCCATCTTGGATTCTCTCCCATTTTTCAACTTTCTCAATTCTATTGACTAGTACTTTAAACTTTTTGTGTCCAGTATGTTTAAGTGAATTTATAAAGGATGTTATTAAAAACTAGATGTAGCACATTTGTATGACTCTGACTAATAAAGAATGATTCAAATAATTTAGTGTCAAATCTTTAAAATGTATCAAAGGTCACTTTTTTCATGACTATAATATGATAAATTTACATCATTTTTTCCCTTTGTCTTTTAAGTAAATTGCTATTTTCTTTTAACCTATTTTTCATGTCATGTATAAATTATATTTTGCTCCTGAATTCTATCAATTTTCATTGTCATGTTGAAATTGCTACTAAGTACTTTTGTTCATGGAATTTATTTATTTATTAATATTTTTACTGATTTCAGAGAGAAAGAGAGAGGAGGAGAGAGAGAGAAACATAAATGATGAGAAAGAATGATTGATCAGCTCCTGCATGCCCCCTACTGGGGATCGAGCCCACAACCCAAGCATGTGCCTTTGACCAAAACCCTTCAGTCTGCAGGTTGGCCCTCTATCCACTGATCCAAAAGCTAGAGCCATGGAATTTATCTTATTAGAAAGAAATTTTATTTTGTGATGCAGATTTGAATAAACTTTAATTGCAAAACATATACAAATGTGAGAAAATATTCTTAAATACAATGAACATAATAGATCCTGGTTATTAATAAAGTTTTCATATACCAGGTATTCAAAAATATATATACATTTCAATAGCTGATAACTCAATTTTTAAAATGAACTGTATTATAATAAACACTGATATTATAATTATTCTATGTCTGTGTAAAAATTTTTTGGGGGATACCCTATATAAATTTCTTTGATGTAATGCTATTTTGTGTGATTCATATTAACATTCAGAATGTGACAATCGAAACTGATAAAATTATCATGTGTACTAGTCTCAGAAACTTTTGTTATGCTTTCTCTATCATAGTTTTAAAGTAATGTGGCATTAACTTTACATAATAAGTAAGTTTTTAATACTTAGAGGAAAAATTAAAGACATCAAAAAACATTTTGTCTTCCTAACATATCTTTATATCAGAAATAATAATTGACAGAACAAAAGAATACGTTTTACCTCCTTTGTTTTATATTGAGACTAGAGATACATGGTTATAATTCATATGATAAGCTTTTGAATCTCCTTATAGGCCTCTAGATTTCATAATAGTGAAAATGAAATATGAATATATTTCTAAAAGTAGTATTAGAGCATAACGATTTTCTTTACACGTTTAAAACTGATTTAAATATGTGCCTGATAAAGAATAGGTTGTTTAGGAAGATGTAGAGTGTTTTTGGAACAAAAGATATTTTGAGATTGTAGAAAAATATAAATAAATTTTATAATAGAAAAGAAAGCTCTGCCATGTGTCTGGAAGACGTCAAATTTACAGAACGGGTGGTATTTTGTTTTGTTTTATACGTGCAGTGTCATTTGTTTTATTTTGTATTTACCTTCGACACTGGTTGGCAAGTATTTTCCCATATGAACAATTTTGAACGACAGGTGTATAAAAGCTGTTGTAAATTGCTTTTTAAAACAGCAGCATCTATGACACACACAAAAAATAAGAATAAATCAAGGTAGTAAAGTGTTCATCCTTATAGTTTTGTATTCAGCGTGCATTTATTGTTGCCTTCTATATTCTAAGTAGCATGCTGGCACAGCAGGCATAAAAGTTGACTAATGTAAGGTATTATATACACAAGTTGTTATGGTAACATTAAATAAATAAGCTACCCTATTGGGATGTCAGAGAAAAGTTCACAGAAACAGTTTTTTTGGAGCTCAGTTATGAATTATCAGAAGGAGACAGCTATATAGAGGATAGAAAATCAGTCAAAACAGAGAAGACAGAATGTGCAAACTCTTGGTAATATGGTAATATAAAACATTCAGACATCGGCTGGGGATTCAGCAGTTGCTATCATTGGAATTAATTGTGGAGGAACAAGGTAGAATATAACTAAGAGCCGGACTGTGAAAAACTTTAATTGCTAAGCTCAAGTATCCTAAAACTATTCTAAAAGTTATTAGTGAATTTTCAGCCAAATAACCAAGTGGTCAGATTAACATTTTAGGGGAATCAAATGGCATTATTTGGGGAGATCAACTTGAGAAGCATAACCTCAAAGTTAGGAGATAATTTAGAAAATTATTACAATAATATATGTGAGAAAGTATACACTCAGGAAGTATTTGCTATTCATGGGAAGAGAATGAGAGGAAGGATATGAGAGGTATTAAGGCAGCAAAACCTATTGAACGTGACTATTTAGATGACTTGTGATTGAGAGAAAAAAAATCATATTCAAATAGTGTTGTTATTCACAAGGTCACAGAACAAAAAAAAGGAATAGGATGTTGGAAACAGATTATTTTTAAATGAAAACAGGTTGGAGACACTATGGTGAAAATTATTCTTGATCACACATAAGCCTTCTTTATTAATAGGTTGATTTATGAGTAGTTTCATATTTTCACTTGAATTTATAATGTAAAAAATACACACATACATTAACATTTAAAGTAAACATGACTAAACAAAATTTCACACATTTTTGAAAATTGTGTGAATTCCATGTACTTTGCCCATGAGAAAGAAAGCAGAAATTAACAAAAAGAGATCAAATTTTATGCTAAAAGATGTTAAGACAAAATGTTTAACCCAGTCATTATAATTAGCAGCATTAAGTATTCACATTTCCAATTAAATTTGGGGAAATGAGAGGTAATTATCACCTATTACCTCTCATTTGACCTAGAAAACCATAATTATTTTGAATTAAGAGTTCCAAGAGGTATAATTTACCGATTATGTTGGTCAGTTGGTGCTTGGACTAAGCATTAAAAATATCCCTGAAAAAGGAGTAAATGACTTTAAATCTCTTAGTTATGAATAAAACTTGTAGAATTGGAAATAATGCCTGGTGGTATTAGCATTTTGGGCTGCAAGAATACATTTGCATGATATACTTACTTCAGTCAGGATAATTTGTCTATAAATAATCAAAATTTTAAATAAATGTGATTTGATAATGAGTACATAGTACATTTTATTTAATAAGAATTTTGGAAATTAGGCAACTTTTCAGCTGTCCATTCTTCTATTCTCAGATTTCTCAATTCTAAATTTAAGATAGCTGCCACAGCTTTAAGTTCTATGTCCCCCACTAAAGGCAAGAGAAGGGTAATATTTTTTCTTTGTAAGTTGCCTTATTTGTATTATAATAAAACTTTTATTTTCTGAAGGTTCCACATCAGCATCGTCTTCCTCTGCCATTTTCCAGGTTTGCTTCATATGCATACCATTATACCTTTGCATCAAAGAGAAGAAGACTTTGTACTAGGGATCACAAGACATATTCTCTTTAAGCACTAAACATGAGGAAGTCCTGAATTCTTTAATTAAGAATACAAGTAGAATGTCTATTTAGTTGACAATCTAATATCTCTACCACAACATGCAAAATTGCATTTTTTTGGATGTGCATGTTGATAATTGTAAAATATTATTTGGATAAAGTTCCACTAGAATTTAGCACAAAACCTGGCTTCTATCAAATACTAAGAAGTTTAAATAGAGTGAATAAATTAATTGATTTCTTAACTTCCTTCTCAATGATGTATGATTATTTCACATCATCTTTTATTCTACCTTCTATCTACTAAAGCCAATAACAACACACTCAGAAACTCTTCCTTGAACATAGCCGCAACATTTCTTAATTCCAAATTGGAAAAATACCTCAATATCCTAAACATTTAAACTTAACATCTAATATTTTTAAAAAGTATTTAGGACTTCTTGTTAAGATAAAGTCACAAGGGCTGAGTTTACCTTCTCACCCATACAACTAAAAAATTAGAAAAATAGCTGCTGATTTATAACATATTGGACATCAGGACAACAAATAAAAATTATTAAGGGATGAACAGCAAATGAGGGGAGCTGTAATATTGATTCCGTTAACTTTCACAACATAAGTTATACTTTAAAAAAAATTAAGGAGCTAGTTTACACAGTTATTTTAATATCTTCCATAAAATATTGCTTAGATGATTTTAATACAGTACATTAAAAGTAGTCAATGTACTGTCTCTAATATTCTCTTGAATAAAATTTCTTCATTAACGAAGTAAAATAAAAGTCTAATTAATATCTATTATTACTTTTTCGTATCTAAAAATGTTTATATTTATTTCTGCTTTGATTTTTATAGGTATATCTGTTCTTATTATTCCACAAATATATCTCTTCTTCTTTATCATTTTTTAATGGAAAGTTTAAACATGGTAATGGGTAATAATCATCAGTTTGAGAATATAAAACATGTTTTGTTAATGACTGAAATTTCTAAAATAAATATCAGTTTCATCTTAGTGGTAAAACTACTTTCAATATCTTCTTAAATCATTAAATGCTTATAAATATAACACTTTCACTGGCTGAAGTTCTCCACATTCACACACACACACACACACACACACACACATCGACACTTTTTTTATTTTAACTTTAGAAGTGATTAAAACTCTTTAAAATTCTAATAGGAGATACATTTGTTGTTAGTTGTAGTTTTCAGAATATGTGTATCGAATAAACTAGGATGTAAATCTGGTACTAAGAACATGATCAAATTAAACCACAAGATGTGCATGTTGATAATTGAAAAATGTCAAAATACGCAAAAATTGATTGCATTATTGTTTTATGGTGAGTGAAGAGCCTATTTAAAATTTTAGAATTAAGTATCTATGATGAAAAATATTAAAAGAAAGTGGAAATTTTAATGTTTTGGTAAGTGTTTTGATAACTATTTATGATAATATATTATAAAGTAGTAAAAAGATACATATTTCTAGTAAAATAATAGCATTAAGGAATATAGTATGAAATATTAATAAATGAAACTACTGAAGAAATTAGAAAATGTTCTTTTATAAATCTCATGATAATGATTCTCATTTTATTTTAATGAGAACATATAATTTAATTTATTTTAATGAAATGTTAGAGAATAAATTAAGCAAAATCAGACTTGTAATGAGTGAATTTAGGAGGGAACACGTAGAACATTGTGATGAATTGCTAAATGCTTAGAAAGTAATTATTGAAATTACTGGATAATAGATCTAAATTTCAGTACAAACTAGAGATGTTACAAGGAACAAAAGCAGTTTCTGAAAGTTTTCTCATTAATCAAGAATAACATGCAAAATGTGTCATTCAGTATCAATAGAAAGTTGTTGCTTCCACACTGTATGTGTTTTCCTTTCTTCCCCAATCTGATCTCTGATCTCAATCCCTTTCCTTCATATCTATCTATACATCCAGCCTCATCAAATATTTCTGCTAGGTGTAGGTGTCAGGATTTAAAAGACTGGATGGATTTCAGATTATCACACACAATAAAAAAAAAATGAACAAACACAACATCGACAACAATAAAACACAGTTGGAAGCATTTTTCCTGTTCATCCTGTTTCACTTTGGCATTAATGTGTACTGCATCTTTGATCAAACAGTTCCAAGAATTTTGATTATCCTGTTTACTAGGATAACAAAATATGCTATAAATAAAGATGGGTGTGAACATTGAAGAAAAATAAAAACTAGGTGCTTTTGAGGATTTTAAAATATTGCCAAAATAATGTTTTGAACCAAATTGAGAAAAGATAGGTTAGTTTAGCTAATATGGTGTTGAAATTATGAATTTAACCCAGAAAACAACATTCTAAAATTAGTAGCTATATATTCTGAAACAACAACAACAACAACAACCACACTTGTTTAACATCAAATATTATTCCTGATATTACTTGCAGAGGCAATGTATTAGAAGTACACAGATATATCCAGGGTTATCATGCTCCATTTTTTAAGTTAAATATTTAATGATGCAGCTAATATTTTCAGGGATTCAGATGACTCAAAAGGTAAGAATCATAACATTTCTCTTCAACTGTGCTTCTTTAGCTCTGATCATTTAGTGCACTACAAAGTGAGAGCACAATGACAACTCTATTAATAAATGAACAAATTAATTTTTCTAACGCACTGGATTGGGACACTATAAAAAGAAATGAGCCATCCAAGTAAGATGATTTAGTTGTATAACCATAGGCAACTACAGGATTATTTACTTTCTTCATAAAATATTAAAGCCTTTTTTTACATGTTATTGTACACCCATAATCATTTCCCCTTCACTGGAAAATATGTATTTTATTTTTTTCAAAATTAATTTTTTAAAAAAATATTGATGTTTATTAATAAACAAAAAATCTTTGAAAGTCGGCAATAAATATGTGTTGTTAATTCAAGTACATTATTTAGTGGTTTATCAAGTGTTAGCTCAATCCCAAATCATTTAATTCTTACTCCTTTTGTGGGAAATATATTCTTTTGCATATTTGTTTTATGGGCTCTCAACATATGTTCCTCGTTTATATTTATGATATATTCCAAGTATTTACCTCCTTTCTAAAACTGTCTTGAATTTGGGACAAATATATCCACATTGCACCAGACAGAAACATCTATAAAACTTTGCATAAGTTACTTCCTCTAAGACTGCATATTTGGATAAAATAATTTTCATTTTTAACTTTTCAAAAAAAGAAAATAGTCATCCTGATTTTTTATTCTTATGTATATCTCAAGGACAATCATAAAGACCAATCAAAACTTCATTACAAATATTATTCTATCAGCCCATCATTACCACTACTAACATGTTCATTCATCTCTGGACAGTGAGTCCACTAAAAGTGCACAATGACAACTCTATCAATAAATGAATGAGTGGAATATTCTAATGATTGGGAACTTCTGGTGACTGGAATCATCCTACAACCTCCCAACTAATCTTCTAAGACCCAGGCTTCCCTTGCAGCCCAGCTTCATCTGGAAGGTCATCTGAAAGGACGTCCAGAAGGTTGTCCGGAAGATCCAGTCTAATGAAATATTATGCTTTTATTATTATAGCTATATAGTATATAAACTTCTCAAGATCTTCACATCTACCTCTCTAGTTTAAGGCAGCATCATTTTTACTGATAAACTATATCCTGGGACAGCATTGAGAAATATATTCATAAAGTAACAAGTGGTAATTATTTTAGGCTTTGTTAATCAGGAGGCAAACTGAGATTACTGTAAAATTATGGGCAGTTCTCATGATCTGCATTTGTTTTATTCCATATAGTCTCCACAGACACTGAATTAGCAATGACTGAATCACTGCTCTGAGAGGAAATACAAATTTATGCATCTCTGAGCCTTTATCACAACCATTTTACCAATCATGCCATATTCAATGTGTGTTTTATGTGTGTTTCTGTCCAAATATACCTTATTTCATGTATATTGTTGATTCATTAACATTGAACTCACAACCAATAACATTATATTCATGCCTGAACGATCTTATCTAAAATAGGTGTTTTCTTCATAAAATACATCAGTCTCCTTGCATTTGGAAACACTGAACAGCACATTAGTACTAGTCCACGAGCCATTTTAAATGGTGAAATCATCCACAAAATGCACAATAAATAGACCTGGAATGAAACAATAGTTGAAACAAGAAGTCAGAATGTAACCTTGTTCATCCATAGCTGAGAACATGCGCATGGGTGACTAGTACCTTTGGAAGCTCTGTACATGTGCAGGCTTGTGAATGACTGTTAAAGTGCCTTCAGTATCAATTGTGGTGTTACAGATGCATTTTAGTATGTAGACAAATTTACAAAAACAGAATCCATGAGTAATGAAAATCAACTGTTCTTATATAACAACTATTCAAAAATATACCGACACTTCTTAGTTCATGGGATTTTGTAAAACTGGTTGTAGGCTTGATTTGGTTGGTGGGCTGGCTGTAGTTTGGTAATACCTGAATTAGATTGCTCTTAGGATCTTCATTTATTCATTCTGTTCTTCCTAGAATCTGTACTCAGATATGGAGACAGCTTTCTCCAATAGAAAACTATTTTTAATATATACATTTGTCAACATTTTATATTCTTTACCTTTAAATTTATCATATATATGTATTGTAAATATATGTATGAAGATCTCCACAACTGCCCTTCTAGTTTAATGCAACATAATTTTTTACCACGAAGTATATCCCAGGACAGAGTTGGTAAACATATTTATAAAGTAATAAATGACCAGGTAATAAATAGCTTAAATTGCTCTGGGCAGGGTGGTAGAGTATATAGACCCAATTAATGCCACTAGTGCCAGTTAAATCCAAAGACAGATGAAGTCAGGTGATCAAATAACAAACTACTCATGCCTCTTTGTTCAAATTTATTCAAAGGATTCCCATTATTTCTATTACAATGGCAAGCTCCCCCGTGTCCCACAAATTTTCTACAAATCTGCAGACCTGGATGCTCCGCTTGCTTACACTATTTCAGTCCCTGATTTTCTAGATCTTATCAGAAGGTATCAGACTAGCATCCAGTTCAAGGTCTTTCTGCATGTGCTTTCTCCAGCAGGAAACACATGTTATTTAGATCTTTGAAAAGCAAATTAATCTCATGCAGGTGTCTGCTCACTGTTTCCTATAAAGAAAAGCCTATTCTCACAAAAAGTAGATTAGTCCTTGTCTAGGGAGAAGGCAGATAAGGATAACTGAGGCAGGATAGTAATAAGCTAGGAAAATTCCTGTACAAGTGGAATGGGTAAACTGAGACAAGCTAATTAAATAAGGCTAAGCAATTTGACCAATTTGTAGGCAGCTAGTGAATTGCAAGACCTTATCTTCCCTAACCAAGGACACTTGAGAACAAATGTTTTATACCTTTCCTCTCGGACTAGATATTAAATAGCTTAAATCACCCTGGTCAAGGAGATAAAAGCCAGAGACCCAATTCCTGTCATTTGTGCCAGCCAAACCCCAAGAAGAATGAAGTCCAGGGAACAAATAACAAAAACCCAATTAGAGCCAGACCAAAGATAAAAGTAAAACGGTAAAGCCAACCAAAGAATATTCCAAAATTCTTCTCTACATTCATTTTGATGTATTAGCATATTGAAGGACACACCTGGAAAACTGATGAACATTCTACTGAAACTCTCTCCTAAGATTCTTGCCCACAGAAGCAAAATAAAATCCCTCAAGACAAAGGATAGCAGTGTGTGGGCTTTCTCAGGAGCATGCCCATGCCTGTTCTTGGGCATGAACTTTTTACTTCCTTCCTCTTAAACTCTAAGGGTCTCCATGAGACTTACAACCAGGGAAGCAAGGGAGTCGCAGAAGCTTATCTTGATCTTACTCCCTGGACCTACCACTAAGGTCCCCTTTTCTGTGACTTTCCAGTGAGATGAAAGCAGCCCAGCCTTGGCTCCCTTCTTGCCTATAATGTTTCTAGGGAGCCAAAGCAGATCACCCCCAGGCTCTCTCCTGTTGCTTCTTCTACCCTAAGTCCTTCCTTTGTTTTATCATCTCCGGTTTTAATCATTGTACTAGCAAACTCAGCTGGATCCATGTTGTAAAATATTTTCTGCATGAAGCCAAGAACCCACACAGTACAACCTGAGGCTGACCTGCTTTGAGCCAGGCCCCCATTAGGTAACATAAAAACTAAGGGGTATAGGATTTCTTTCTGGAGTAATAAAGATGCTCTAAAATCGATTATGGTAATAGAATAGATACACAGCTCTCTGAATATACCAAGAGACATTGAATTAAATACTTTAATTGGTGTACTCAATGGTTTATAAATTTTATTTCAATAAAGCTATTAAAAATAAAATTGCTATTCCATTTTTCTCGTTTTTATGCTGAAAAATTTAATAGCATTTGTTACTATTTGTTTATTTACTTGTTTTATTCAATGTTTCCCCATGAGAACAGAGATTTGATAGTTCAAAATATGTCTCTTGCCGAAACCGGTTTGGCTCAGTGGATAGAGCATTAGACTCTGGACTTAAAAGGTCCCAGGCTCAATCCTGGTCAAGGGCATGTATGCTGGTCGAGGGCACATGCCCAGGAAGGGGTGTGCAGGAGACGGCTGATCAATGTCTCTCTCTCTCTCATCGATGTTTCTAATTCTCTATCCTTCTCCCTTCCTCTCTGTAAAATATCAATAAAATATATTTAAAAAAATATATGTCTTGAAAACACATTGACACTTAGTAAATGCTCAATAAATATTTGCTCCATGAATGGATATTGAAAGAGTACACTTAGTCTACTATTGTGGCATTCTACTCATTTCATTCTTAGGACAAATTACACAAACTATAAGACATAGAATAAGCTAGATTTCTATTGAACCTCATTCAGATCTTTTTCATCTTTATATCCTCCCTTTTCTATTTATCTTTGCCTTTAACAAGCTCTTGTACCTTTTTTAATCACTTTTTTCTATTTATCCACTAAATACTAACATTTTTATCTCTCATCTTTATAAATCATTAAATGGTTTATAAAGGTAGATGTTATTACTGCCTTGGTACTAAAATTGTGGCCCACAGATCAATAGCATAAATATCAAAATAGAAATCAGAATTGCAGTCTATATTCCAGAAATACTGGATCAGAATCTGCATCTTCATGTGCTCCCAGCATGATTTATATGCTCATTTTATTTGAGAGGCACTGACAGTGGACTAAAATTGTGGAATAATATTATGGAAACTAATGTTTTTTCTTAAATGTTTAGACAATTAAATAGCAGAGGTAAGTGAAATTAGACAACAAAGTGATTATTATTCTAAGGATGTTCAGAGAATACCACTCTTTGATCACCCTGGAAGGTCACAAACCCATCCCAATGAAGTCTGAGAAGGTTTCCCAAAGGATATGACCCTGAAACTGAGTTAAGCCTTGAATTAAGAGGAGAATGCAATTAGTCAGTATTAAGTAAATATTTGATACATGAAAGATGTAGTGTTCTTGTTAAGAACAAATGTCAGGTCATATTCTTCTTTTATTCGCCTTAGTTCCTGAGCCTTAGTAAATGCTAATAGAATTAATAAATAAATGGGTGAATAGGCTTCCTTCAAACTTAATGAATCTCTTAACCATTAAATATTTTCTAAGCTAACAGCCGTAAATATGGAAAAATACTCCCATTATCACTACATAGCATATCTTATATTTAGATAAAAGTATAATCCCCTTCATAATCAAATATGTTCTTGAATCCAGGACAATTTCTTATTCTAACTGTTGTTTCCACAAAATTAGTATGATAACATTAAACATAATGTTTTAGAATTGTTATATAAATGTTAGTCCGTTCTATTCTTGGGCTAACCTGTTCCATGTTGTGTTTGTATTTGTGCCTCTGAACCAACAATGCTGGAAAACACAGGCTTTGATATGTTGCTTTAGTATTCAATCAACCTTGTAAAGAATAAGACAGGGGAAAAAAAGAGGAGGCTGAAATGTAACAAGATGTCCATATTTACACTGTCTAATCATGATGTCTCTAATTCTTAAACTATAGAAGCTTTAATTGAAAAAGTAATTATAAATTAATATGTCATTAATTTTATTTGCTGTTTTGGTTACCTATATGCAAAACAGTCAATGTTTTTTTTTACTCATTTACATTTAAGCAAATACATCACTTTTTACTTTTTTCTTAGGCAAAATATTAGCAACATAATAATATTCTATATAATAAAAGCCTAATATGCTCTCTGTTCAGTCATCTGGTTGGTCAGCCATTCAACCAATCAAAGTGTAATATGCTAATGATATGCTAAGGCTGCTCAACAGCTCACTATGATGTGCACTGACCACCAGGGGCCATAAAGTCAACAGATCAGTCACTATGACGTGCACTGAGCACCAGGGGACAGATGCTCCAACCAGTAAGTTAGCTTGCTGCTGGGGTCCAACCAATTGGGACTGGTCAGATAAGTTGAACATGCCCTGGAGCCCTCCTGTAGTCCCTCAATAGCTGGCCATCTTCCTGTGTCCCTCCCAGCACCTTTGGGACCCTTGGCTTGGCCTGCACCTTCTTGCAATCTAGGAACCTTTTTGGAGAGCTGGTTTCAGCTCAATCCCACAGGCCAGGCCAAGGGACCCCACTATTGCATGAATTCATGCACTGAGCCTCTAGTTTTTATATATTTGCCAATTACATGTAATATAGTAATACAATAGAGGCAAGTTGAGATTATTAAAAGAATAGCTGCATCCCTTAATAAAATATTTTTCTTTAAAAATATATGGTATTGAAACCATGTCACTATATTATTGTCAATGAATGTTCTTTTGGATTTAATAATTTTTTAATCTATTGAGTATATTGTGCCTAGAGCATTTAAAATTATAAAAATTGTTTTTATGATCTACAGTAATATACTAACTAGCAGAGGTTTGTGTTTGTGAACCAAGGCATGTACAATGCTCTGTGATATCATTGACCTTAATTTTAATAAACTTTACATGCCAGAATTCATTCTCCTTGAGTACATATAAAAATATTTTCCACCACTTTTACAACTATCTTTAACACGTCAAGTATAACAATGGACAGGATTCAGTACTACCTTTAATTTCATTAGTCAAATTAAATCACTTCAGCAAATTATAGCTAACCAGTTCACTTAGAGAAAAATACTTAAACTATATTTGGGACAATAGTTTCATAGCTACAAGCTGTCATCTTTACAAATATTTCAAAATCAATAGTAGTTAGAGAAATGGGCCTATAACAAGTATAGTGTTACAATTTTTATTGGTTTTTCCTTGCACTATAATCAGACCTGCAAGTAACAATTCAGTCTTCAGTCCACATTTGAGGGAAGATTTTGATATATACTCATGTCAAATGTAAGGTTGCAGTTTATATTTTTCATTTGGAAAATAAATTGCTATTTCAAAAATTGTTTTCTTTCCCCTAATACTTCTATTGCCTTTCTCCTACTTGAAATTAGAGTTATCTAGATATATGGAAGCCATCACAAGTGCTATATTAAGGTATATAAAATTAATGGTATATTTAGATGTTACAAAATCATACAAAGCTAGATGACTTCATAGTATTTAATACTTAAATATTTTATATCTAATAATTCATTCATTTTTATCAATAATTTTATATTTGAATTAGTAGTAGTTTGTGTGTGTGTGTGTATGTGTGTGTGTGTGTTTAATTTGTTGAATCTTACATATGCATAGCAAGCATATTTTATTACCACTTGACATTTATAAACAATTCTGCTTGGAAAAATGGTTAGCTAATATGATAATAGATTTTTTTTCAATCTCAACCTTGTTTAGTTTCATAAGGTTTATAAAAAAACTGTCAAAATATGAAAGTAAGAAAAATAGCACTCAGCAGATTATGGGATAAGTGGTGAGAAACATGTTCATAGATGAAATAAAATATTTTAGAATAGCTTTGTTTTAAAAGCTGTTAGTTCTTGGCTTTTTACTGAATTATATGATTAACTAAATAGCTTAAGGTTACAATTAGAAATGAATTACATAAATCTTGAAAAGCTTATTTTATATTTTAACCATGGCTTCCAAAGGAAATTGAGTAAGTATGCTAAAAAGAAAAATCATGCATATGATGTTAACTGTATTTAAGAACATGAAATATAAGATACTAGAAAATTCAGGCTTTTAATTGCATTCATTGATTGCAAAGTGAGAAAAAAAATGAAAAACCTGTGGTATTAATAGTAAGATCTATAACTAACATCTCCTGATACAGAATTAAATTGCTTGAGAAATTAAGATGATAATAAGTTTATATACAGGGCTATTCACATTATTTTTTATTTTTATGCTGAAAATAGATTGGGTTTGCTATCTGTATACTGGTTACAAACTAAGAGTGGGGCTCAGGGGACTGAAATGTTGACCAGAGTCAAAACCAAAGTGAGAATTTACTGTAACATAAGGCAAGCTATCAGTTGAGATGATAAGTCATTGTTCCTATAATTGTAGAGGCTCATGCTACATTTCTCATACTTCCGAGTTGGTTCTAAAAAAGATTATATTTCAGAGCTTACTTCTTGGCAGTCTCACGTGCCTTAAAAGAAAAATATAATGTTAGGTAGTCTTTTTTTATTTCCTTTTAAAAATATATATTCATCTTTCTGTGTTAGATATTAGGTGTTTTCCACATAAAG
This sequence comes from Lasiurus borealis, assembly GCA_004026805.1. Classification (NCBI taxonomy): domain Eukaryota; kingdom Metazoa; phylum Chordata; class Mammalia; order Chiroptera; family Vespertilionidae; genus Lasiurus; species Lasiurus borealis. The sequence continues at coordinate 17,658 of PVJN01009264.1, read as the reverse complement.
GATGTATGATTTTTCTCTTGATGTCATAGGGATACTTAAGCATAACTTCTTATTCTTGCCTGGAATTCTATGGATTCCTAGTCTGCCAACTAAGGACTCCAGCTCAGGGAAATTTTCTTCTGTTAATTTAATTATTAGTTTACCTCCAAAGTATTATAATTTGAGTGATAAATTAAAGGGATCATTCTATACATAGAGTCCACAAATCTCTAACCTTATAGCTTATCTACGATTAGTATATTGTTGTCCTCACTGGAGTGCTCCAAACTGGTTCTCCAGGTTCTGGCCCATCCCACAGAGCAGAAAATCTTTTGCTGCTTTTCTTCTCTTATGGCATGAACAAAGTACTAGACTTCACTTGACCCAGCTGACTAAAAGTATAATTGACTTAGAGAAAAATAAAAAAAAAAGTTTTGTTGTTGTTTGGGGGGTAGAGTAGGAAGAAAATGTTGAAAGTATTCTGATATCAATTCCAGTCTTTTGCTTCTACAAGCCTTGCTGCTTCAAAGCTATAACTGGAACATGCAAGACTATAGTGGCTCAAACTAGCAAAATTTCTCACCTGAACACTGTAGACTGATCATTCCAATTTTTAGTAACAAGAGAATAGAATAAATTATAGGTGATATTCCAACTTTCCTTTTTCCAAAGGATTTTTTTTTCTTTCTTTTTCCTCTAACTTTTCCCTTTTCCCCTTTCCTCTCTCCATTTAGCCTTCTTTTTTTTATATATATAAAGAGTATACAATGAATCAGAAAATCTGCTAGGCAAAATATTTATTAATTATTTATAACTATAAATTCAAATATTATTATTTAAAATTTTTCAATTTGTAGTGTTTATTTTTTTACTTTACTTTTACCTTTTTCTTGACAAACTTAACTGTGTCATTATCACATTCCTTTTTTATTTTTTATTTTTACCTTTTAAAATATATTTTATGGATTTTTTACAGAGAGGAAGGGAGAGAAACAGAGAGTTAGAGACATCGATGAGAGAGAGACATCGATCAGCCGCCTCCTGTATGCCTCCCACTGGGGATGTGCCCACAACCAAGATACATGCCCTTGACTGAAATCGAATCTGGGACCTTTCAGTCCGCAGGCAGACACTCTATCCACTGAGCCAAACCAGTTTCAGCTAATTATTACATTTCTGGTATGCTTTGGAAAATGTAGATACTGACTGAACAGCCACTTTCTGGAAACAATTTACACAAAGGAAGGAAGACCCAAATCTATAGTTGTCTACTTTTATTCCCACATCAGGAAAGTACCAGGGCACTAATATATTAATATTTAACTGAAATATAGTGTGGATAAAATGTTTTAGCTACATTTCTCATTATTCTTCAACTAAGTAAACTTCTTTGTAGTAAGTATATTTTTGTGAGCATTTTTATAGGCCATTGGTCTCTTGCTAACTTAATAATTTGGCTTGAATATAAAGTTGAAATGGTGACTTTGATTAAACTTCTAAAATATGAGATGGCAGTTTTATTGATTGCTATTTATTTTTGTGAAATAAGGAGGGCACATTGCATCTGCTTCATTTTCTTTTAGAGGATATATAATGAATACTTTTTTTTTTAATTTGCTTATTCAAACATGCTTCCTATTTGGCTGCTGTGCAAAAAGCAAGTAAAATGCCCTTTTTAAGAATTATATATAGAATTCAAAAACGTGCAGGGTATCCAATTTGCAACATGAAGTTACCCCAGACTTTTATATCCTCACTAATGCCACTAAAATGCATCTTAAGCATTTTGCAACAGAATCCTGACAAAAGTATTTGAAGTCTTTGGTTTGAGGAGAAATACCAACACTTAATTCAGATTTTTTTCTGGTTCTCATTAACCTCCTGATTGATTTACTATGACATTATTTCTGAATTTAGATTAAGCTTTGAAAACATGTTGCATACATAGTACGACTTCTCTATCCGAGTTCTATTGTAAGAATGTTTATTATAGCAATGATTCTTATGGCAAATGGACATTATTTCACATTCCTTCCCGTTCAACAACGTACACACACAGTATCAATTTAACCCATTAGGGGAAAAATGGATAAAATTATTTTTCTACTCCATTTTTCAGTTGGTAGCCCATATTATTTTGGCACAGTGGCCCCTCACTCTCCCCACCTCCCCACCACAACACACACAAAATTCAAATGTCCATCTTATATGCTTATTAAAACTTTCACAAATGTTATTTGTAGGCATGATTTTCTAGGAAATATGTATTTATTAGTAAAACTGCAAGTTAAAATAACACATTCTCAAAAACATTATGGTTTGAATAACAGGAAGTTTACCCTTTACCACCCAATAATAATATAGAAGGAAGGACTCCTGGACCTTCAAGAAACCTAAATTCCAAAAGGTTATCAGATGAGCCAAGGTTAATAAGTTAGCAGGTTTGCTTTGATTTCAACATTTTGCTTCCCCCTCTGTATCAGGGAGCCGTCCTGTTATCTCATAACCAGCAAGAAGGGTAGGGGAGGATGCACTCCTGGGTATCTTTAATGAGATAACCTAGAAATTTCACATATTGCTGTAGGGGAGGATGATAACCTTTTCTTTAGGTGGGCAAACATATGCCCACATAAACTGGGAAAATTTGTTTCTAAGACTAATTAATAGATGGATGCTAGTAATAATTGAAATCTCTGAACCCATATTAGGAATCGTGGATTGATTATAATTGTCATGTGGGGAAAGGATTTTTATAATAGCAATCTTCTTCATAGACTTTTCTGGAAAGAGAATAATTACTATACTATTTGTAGAAATGGATACACTTAAAAATTAGTTGAGTTTCTCCTAATGCCCCATGTTTTTTTGTTTGTTGTTATTTTATCCATTTTTGTACATGGGAATTGCATACTTCCAGATGCGCATACACACACACACACAAAAGCTCTAAAAGTCATTCTGTTTCTTCCCTTTCCACTTCCTCTAAATCAAATCCTTGAAAAATCCTTTGATAGACATTTCCCAATGACATCCTGAATTTGTTCACTTCCTGTATTATAGTCCAAATGATTTTAGCATTCATGTAGCTTTTATCTCTTTACTAGAGGCCTGTTGCATGAAGATTTGTGCAAGAATTGGCCTTCCTTCCCCTGGCTTCACTCCCAGCTGCCCAGAGCTGCAAATCTTTGCTCCAGGCTGGAGCACTGCTCCTGTAGCTCTCTCCACCTCTGCCCTCCCCTTCATAGCATGTGTCCTGCCTTGCCTGGTCGCTCTGTACCTGCATATGCAAATCAACCCCATTTTGCTGGATCAATTTGCATACTCACTTCTGATTGGCTGATGGGTGTCATGGAGGTACAGTCAATTTGCATATCTACTTTTTATTAGTGTAGGTAACAATTCCTAGTTAAGCACCAAGTTTGATATTTAACAAAAAATACACCACTCTACTTCAAATAACTCTCCAATAGGATTTTATTTTTACAATTTGAATATTATCTAAACTTATTATGAAAATTTTCTGTCACATCTGAAACTTAACCTTAAATGGCATCTAGAATCCAATGTCACTTGCTCAATATATCCTTGCCTTGCTGGCCATTTTTGTTTTGGCTGCCAAGGCAAACTTAGTCTACTCTCATGCCTTTATAATTGTGAATATTTCTGCTGCATCATGCTTCTCCAAGAAATGTCTTTCCATGGCCAGGCTATGCTTGTTTTTCAGAATCCAATATAACTTTCATCTCTCAGATATTATTTTCTGCCTAACCGTTCTACTCACATTACATAGTTCTTATCCCACCATTACACTTTTATGTGCATATAGAACAAATTGCTAAGTGAAACATGTACTAGTTACTGATTTTTCCCTCTCACAGAATGTAATTTCTATGAAAGAATAAGTAATATCTGATTCTTATGATTGTATCCCTAAGTTCATAACAGTTCCTAGAATATGTTAGGTTTTCAAGAAATAATCTTGATTGAACAACTTGATATATCTATTCCTTTCAGTATCTCCTATTCCATGTTAATAACTCCCTAATATTTACCAGCTTTTTCAGTATTCAGGTTTAATATTTAATCGGAAATTTCAACATGAGGGCAGTTAATGTGAGCCAGCAGTTACTTTAGATCCTGATATCCCCTAATTTACCTCTCTCCTCATGGAATGAAGCCTGTTTTTTATTCCATTCGCATAGGACTTCTTACTGCCCAAGTTTATTTGAAAGACTATTTAATAAAAAGTCAATATTATTTTCCTCACATATGGAAAATATTTTTAAAGACAAGAATCAGGGGTGGGGGGCGGAAGCAGATGCAGAGGCAAAGAAGCAATGAACAGACTGTCATGCTACAGTGGGAAGACAGGGGAAGCTGGGGAGGAGGGGCCTATAGGAGATCAACCAAAGGACTTGTATGCATGTGTGTGTAGGCATAGCCAGTGGATACAGGGCAATGGGGGTAGGCGGGGGGGGGGGCGCGAAACAGATAGAGGGCATGTACTGGGGGGTGGGGAGGGCAATAGGGGGGAAAATAAATAAATAAAATATATAGCACAAAGAACAGACTAATGTTTATATTTAACATTTTCCATAGTAATTTCTCTGCATTTATTAAATGTATATCTAGTGTTGAATCACTAACCTGGCTACCAAAAATATTTAATTAACTCTTGTAAGTAAGTAGACATGTCTTTAATTTCCTCACTAGAGATATATTTGCTGTCAATATTTCTTTATTTTTAAAAAAATTATATTACTATTCTAAGAGATTTTTTTCATTTTTAACTTGAGAAAGAGGAAATAACACATGTTCACATATTTTTAGAAATAGTAGTAAGATCTTTTTTTTTTTAATTTTATTGTACTGAAATAAAATTTAGCATATCACATAAGATGCCTTTGGCTATTAGTAATAAAATCTCCAATTCAGATTTGCTTATACATTAAAAGCAAGTTGTTTACTTTCATGAACAGTTTTAGAAGAAAACTAACTCCACTACTGATATATTAGAGTTCTCACACTCTTCCCTTCAATTCCTTAAAGTATGATTTCTTCCATCAGCTACTTTAGTCTTACAGTATATAGACTTCAAAAAATATCCAGACAAAACAATATTATCACCTACCCTTTGCTTCCTTTTTATTTATGACCATGAAATTAAATTATTAAAAATTTTCATAAGACTCCCTTGAGGTCATATTGGCCAGGAGGATTCCAATAGCTGATAAGGTAAAGAGAATTTGGATTAGGTGAATCACTTATAGTCAAAGACAGATTTGAAATAAAACAAGTGTTTTCTGTATGTTTGTATGCAATAAAGCAGTTTAAAAATACATATGGCATATGAGAACAAACACAAAATATTATATTAAAACTAGAGGACCGCTACATGAAATTCATGCATGGAAGGGGGGTAGTATGTCCCTCAATCCATCCTGCACCCTCTCCAATCTGGGACATCCTTCTCACAATCCAGGACTGCTGTCTCCCAACCATTCACCTTCCTGCTTTCCAGGTAGCCCCTAACCACTTCTGCCTGCCAGCCTGATCACTCCCTAACCACTTCTGTGCTAGCCTGATTGATGCCTAACTACTCTCCTTTTGGCCCAATTGCTCCTAACTATACACCCATGCCAGTCTGGTCATCCCCATTTATTCTGCTCTGGTGGGCCAGTCACCCCTAACTTCCCTCCCTTACTATCCTGGTTGCCCCTAACTTCTCTACCCCGCTGACATAGTCATCCACAACTGCCTTCCCCTGTATGCCTGGTTGCCCCTAACTGCCCTTCCCTGCAGGCCTGATCATTCCCAACTGCCTGCCTCTGCAGGACTTGTCCCTCCCAACTGCTCTCTCCTGTAGGCCTGACCACCCCTAACTTCCCTTCCCTGCTAGTCTGATCGCCCCCAACTGCCCTCACTTGCAAGCCTGGTCCCTCCCAACTGTCCTGCTGGCCTGGCCGCCCACAACTGCCTTCCCCTGCTGGATTGATCACCCCCAATTGCCCTCCCTTGGAGGTCTGGTCCCTCCCAACTGCCCTCTCCTGCTGGCCATCTTGTGGCCATCTTGTGTCCACATGGGGCAGCTATCTTTGACTATATGGGGTGGCCACCTTGTTTGTTGGTCAATTTGCATATTACCTCTTTATTATATAGGATATAGCTTTAGTATTTGGGATCTATAATACAATCATGATATTTGCATTCTAATGACTCTCATTAAAAAGAACTGCTCTGCCAAGGAGCATTTGAAGTATGAGATGGGTGTATTTTTTTATTGTCATAATATATTAAGGGTGACACTGGCATATTGTGGTTATAAGGGATGGATGATGAATATGCTTAAAATCATAATTTATTCTTATACAGTAAGACATGTTAAAAAATTGAACAGCTCATATTTTAAGAAAGATACATATAAACAGACATGTAAATATAAATATTAACACATAAAGATGGAAGTAGATATGCAGATTTATATGTAGTCATACATATCACACTATACATTATAAAAATGCATAATTCATTTAATTATTCCTTTTGCAATTTTAAACTTCATGAGCACTGTGCTCAGAGAAAGCAGTATTAGATGATTATATCTGCTTCCTTTTGGTCCATATTTCCATGCACAGCAGAGACAGTGAAGCCTCGGGCATGCATCTTCTCAGTGAGCCAATCAACTTTTCTTCAAGTATTGATGAAGGTGACTTCCTAGGTGATAGTGAGGGTTTCATATAAATCACACAATGTGTCCAGATTCCACTTCTCTCTTTCCACATTGATGTAGAATTGGTAGATACCCTCTAGTCAACTCTTCTTTCTTGACTATAATCGAATGAGGTCCCTCATGAACTTCTTGGTCCCCTCAAGTGCATTGGAAGGCATTGTAGCTGACAACAATACTGCCTGGGTATTGCTCTTGAGCTTTTGGAATATGTCATAGATCTGGTCCTTGAACTGACGGCTTAACACTTCATCAGCTTTAGCCAGTACAAACATCTTGATGTATTTGGGAGACAGGTATCTGTGATTTAGCATGTCAAACACACATCCTGGAATGCCCACAATAATATGGGGAACTTCCATCTGCAGCTTCTGCATCTCTGCATGTAAGTTAGTACCCCCAAGGGAGGCATGGCAGGAGGCACCTATGTAATTTCCTAAAGCCATGACTATCTTCTGTATCTGCTATGCCAATTCTCTAGTAGGTGCCAGGACCAAGGCCTGAGTAGCCTTTAGATCCAATTCAATCTGTTGCAGAATCAAAATATCAAATATGTTTTTGGAAATGCCTTAATGAAAACAATCACCTCCTTCCATTCTATCTAATAAAAGAGTAATATGCAAAATGACCATACCTCCACTATACCTACAAGCCACATCTACCAGCCAATCAGAGAAATTATGCGAATTAACCAAACCAAGATGGCTATGGCCACAGAGAGAGCAGGAGGGAGTCTTGGGTTGCCACTGGCAATGGAGGAAGCCAAGCTTTCCACAAATCCTGGCCGGTCCAGACTTTTGCTTAAGGCATCAAAGTTTCAATGCTGTCACAACAAAGTGAGCAGAAGGCTTGGCTCTGCTCCAGGTAAAAAGTTTCAATTGCAGAAGATAAATAAATCCCAAATACCAGGGCCTCTGCTTGGGTTGCTGGCAAATATAGCTAGCCTGCACCACCACAGGCCCCTCACCCAGGCCACCCCAAGCCCCAAGGGAGCATCCACCCTGATCCAGGACACCCTTCAGAATAAATAAGTTAGCCCCCACCTATGCACAAGGCTTCTTTTCTATCTAATAAAATGGTAATATGCAAATTGACCATCACTCCAACACACAAGATGACAGCCCTTATGTAGACACAAGATTCTGCTCTCATGTGGACACAAGATGGCCACCACAAGATGGCCAGCAGGGGAGGGAAGTTGGGAGGAACCAGGCCTGTAAGGGAGGGCAGTTGGGGTGATCAAGCCTGCAGGGGAGGTCAGTTAGGGATGACTAGGCTGACAGAGGAAGGAAGTTGGGGGTGACCAAGCATGCAGGAAATGACAGTTGAGGGGGACCCAGGCCTGCAGGGGAAGGCAGTTAGGGATGAGCAGGCCCAGAGGGGAGAACAGTTAGGGGCAAACAGATTGGTAGGGGAGCAGTTAGACATTAATCAGGTTGGCTGGGGAGTGGTTAGGGGTTAATCAGGCTGGCAGGCAGAAATGGTTAGGGGAAATCAGGAAGGCAGGCAGGTGAGCAGTTGGGAGCTAGCAGTACTAGATTATGAGAAGGATGTCCGACTGCCCGTTTAAAGCTGATTCCCAGAAGGATAGGGCCTAAATGGGCAGTCAGACATCCCTCAAGGGGTCCCAGATTAGAGAGAGAGCAGGCTGGGCTGAAGGATACCCCACCCCCATGCACAAATTTCATGCACTGGGTCTCTAATATGACATGTAAGACTCACAGATGCCTCTCTTTCTTACCTATTAAAAGTTCATATACAGACTTTCCAAATTCCCATTCATGCTTCATTAATGATTAACTTTTTGTACCCACTGAACAATCTGGGAAAAACACCTATTAATTTGACTTTATCAAGCCTTAAATTTCTCTCCTTTCAACCACCATTAGCCTGTGCCAGTATTTGAACATGGACCAACTTGTCCTTAACAGTACCTCCTGAGAATATGGTGTGGAAAATATGTTAAGAAATCCTAACTAAACACTGGAGTCAGACATCCATGAAGGGAGGGCTCCCACATATCACTTATCACAGCAACATAGTGCAACAAGAAAAATCTTTTCTCTCTACTGGCAACAAGTAGTCCTTGCCTGCAACCAATGAGAAACTGCTACCTACCAATTCCAACTCTCATATTCCTCCCATGAACTTTTGTTCAAAATAATTTATCCTAACTTCATGCTTTATTCCATAAAAGAATACTCTTCTCCTTTATTCCTGAACTTCAAGTTGGTCATAATATACCTGCTCTAGTTTCCAAATGCTAGATTTTACTGGCTGAATCACTGCTTTCTTTTTTTTTTTTTAACTTGGCATAATTATTTAAACACCATCCCAATTATTTCCATTATATAAATGTTTAACATTTTATATGTAAAGCAACATAGAGAATCAACTGTCGGAAACCAAACATTGTTCTTACTAAATGGATGTAAACAGGAAGCCAGAAGGCTGGCCAACCTTAACTGCTCTGAAAGGTCAGAGCTAATTATTCACTGTTTAGTTGAAACATTGTTGGCTGAAGCAACCTCTACCTGTTTATTTCATGTTAATTTCTGTTTTTGTTATTTCCTGCCTAAAGGCTAGGGATGTGTCCCAAAGCCTTAATAAAATGGAGAAAAAGGCCGGAGCAAGTGGCAGTCCTTTCCACTAGAGGAAGGCTCCCAGCTGGCCCCCCAATATCGCGAAATTAATATTTTCTAGTCTCTCATTTCGTTTGTGTGCGGCCTCCTGCAGAATCCGAACCCTGAACCGGGAACCCTGACCCACGCAGGATGTGGAAAGAGGTTCCCACAATCAACAAACAGAGTTTGGCAGAAGTGATTGGGATTAATGCTTGTCTGAAAACAAATCAAAACAGGCCCGCTGTTTAGTATGTACGTAGTTCCTTCTGAGAAAAAAAAAAAAGTAAAATAATGCATTTCTGGACTGATACAAATAATTTAATCTGAAAAAGTTTAGGACACATTATTCTGTGCATCAAGTAATATCAAAATCAAGGTACAGACCAGCTGGTTGGTGTCGCTCAATGGGTGAGCATCAACCCATGAAGAAGGAGGTCATGGTTCCATTCCTGGTCAAGGAACATGCACAGGTTGTAGGATCCATCTCCAGTGGAGAGCAGGCAGGAGGCAGCTAATCAATTCTCTCCCATCACTAATATTGTTTTCTCTCTCTCTCTCTCTCTCTCTCTCTCTCTCTCTCTCTCTCTTTCTCTCTCTCTCTCTCCTGTCTCCTATCTTTGAAATCAATAAAAACATATTTAAAAAACAAATTAGGGTCCATGCTTGACCAGCTATCAGAGCAGAAGAGAAACTCCTATCTAATTTATCTTTAATATTGAAAATGTTACTGATGTCCCTTTTTTCTCCCAATGACCCCTTCTAGTCTGCACATGTCCCAAACCCCAGGTCTTCACCTCACTTTTTTTCTGTGCCCATGGTTTATGCATATAAAATCTTTGGTTAATTTCTCCCCACTCTCCCACCTATTTCCAGCTCTCATCTGAGATTCTACAGTCCATGTCAAATTCTTTTTCAGAATTTTGATTTCCTCTTAGGAGGAAGCTTAGCTCCTTATATAACATTTGTAATGAATTGAAATTAGATCAAGTATTTGTTTGCCTAGTTGTTGACATGGCATAATTTAGCTACGATTTTTACTATAAAATCATATCTGGTGTTGCTGTTAGGTCACCTTACCTCTTTTCTCCTTTGATCAAGTAATGACTTCTCATAATGAGGCTGTAAAACCTTCAATTTCAGATTTTGCCAGAGTTTTAATTTTCTTTATATAAAATGTGCTGTGTCTTCAATAATATCGTGAATATTCACTAAAAATGAATGATTTAAATAATAATGTATTTTAATATAGTTATAACCATTAATTGGCCTTTAAAATAAATTTATATGCATCCTAAGCATTAAGAAAGATCACCTACTCCATGTGAAAGTTTACAGACTATAACAATTTATGCTGAAAACTTGAAATGCCTATTTTAATAAACAAATATTGAATGTGACATCCACCAAATTTGTTCATGTCTTGTGACTCCCAGAATGGTTTTTCCACTTCAATTCACAATAGGAAATATGTAGTAATATATAGGTCTATTGTCCACAGACATTCAATAAAATTGAGTGATTATAATACATACATAAATATAATATAAAAGTATTTTAATAAACAGTTTTGATATTTTTGAAATATTTTAACCTGTCCATACTATTATTATGAATATGCTTCCAGCTAAATGGTGTGGCTCAGGGATTGAGTACGAGTCCATGAACCAGGAGGTCATGGTTCAATTCCCAGTCAGGGCATAAGCCTGGGTTGTGGGCTCCATCCCGTGAAGGAGCATGCAGGAGGCAGCCAATTGATGTTTCTTTTTCATCAATCTTTCTAACTCTCCCTGACCCTCCTTCTCTTTAATATGTATACATATATATATATATATATATATATATATATATATATATGTGTGTGTGTGTGTGTGTGTGTGTGTGTGTATGTGTGTGTGTGTGTGTGTGTGTGTGTATGAAGTCTTATCTCTCTCTCTCTATCTATATAGATAGATATATAGATAGATAGAGAGAGAGAGATTAGACTTCCAATGTCCCAGTGAAATACACAAATCTTCCCCTCTCTAACAACTGGAGAATTGCAAATTGGAGGTGAAAAGCTAAAATAAAACCTAAATGCTCTGCTATCTTTCTTCCTAAATTTAAACTCCTTAACTTTGTCACTTTTGAGCTTCAACTTATTAGATAATAGGACAGAAAATATAAAAAAGAGTTCAGTGAACTTGGCAGACCCACAGGGCACAACTTAAAAAGTGAGCTTCCTTTATCCCCTCATTTTTTGCTACCAAATTAACATTGTTCCTCTGCCATTTTTTTTTGCAACTCTTGCCTGAAAGAGTGTCTCCTTTTACATTTAGCACACAGTTATCAGATACTACTAACATTTATAATTTTTCTGTTCTAATTAATTTCATTTTTAAATCATTATTCTAACAGTTTTATATTTCTATAGATCTTTAATTTCATATGACTCCTCTTCATTCTTTCCCATGATTCCTTCATAAGGAAATTGAGTTGAGCTAAGTTATAACATAAAGCCAACTGGTCAAAGACTATGAAAAAATATTTACTGAATATAAAGAGAAATTAAATTTTAAAAGGTAATAACTATAAGCACTAAAATATTATATAGTGAGCAATTATATCATCAATTTATAACACCACAGATCACAGTCTAAACCAAGATTTAAAAATACATTCAAAATGCAAAATGTGTCATTGGTATCTTAAATTTTAGACCATTGTATTAAAAGATATTGATTGATGGTTAACATCACTTCAGGTTATATACAAATCAGGCTATATACAAATAAACTAAATGGCTTGAGGATCCTCAAATTATGCAGCAATATATTTTTTCAATTCTAAGCCTATTTATAGTAGGAGTAAATTACAGTGACTGTGACACCAAAAAGCAAAAGTTAAAAAAAATTGCTTCTAACCATAATTAATGAAGTAATACTATGCAGATAAATATGCATAAGTTTGTAAGCCTGTGTAGATATTTTCATATTCTCTATTCCCTTTTTGGAGAATAGTGGATGATAAAATAGGAATGATTTTCTTTTCTCTATATTCTGACACTTCCTAAAAGTTCACCATATGGTTAATGGTGTGAATATTTAATAAAAATACCGTAGTGCATTAAATACTAGCTAAATATAATTTAACAAAATATCTTTAAGATAAATACTTTTATTCCAGCAAGAGTAAATTAAAACCTATAATGAGCCAAAACCGGTTTGGCTCAGTGGATAGTGTCCGCCTGTGGACTAAAAAGTCCCAGGTTTGATTCCGGTCAAGGGCATGTGCCTTAGTTGCAGGCACATCTCCAGTGTGGGGCGTGCAAAAGGCAGCTGATTGATGTCCCTCCCTCATCGATGTTTCTAGCTCTCTATCTGTCTCCCTTCCTCTCTGAGAAAAAGCAATAAAATATATTTATTAAAAAAAACCTATAATGATTGGAGAAATAATAAAAATTAAGTATAAACATATGTGGCCATACATATATGTTCAGAGAATATCATATTTTTCCATGTACAAGACTCCCTCCACTTTTCCAACCCAAATTAAAATAAAAACTCAATATTTTAAATAAAACCACACCCTTTTTTATTTAGTAATTACTATAGGTACTTACTAATTACATACCAGTACTGTGATATTATGCAGCATATCGCTTTATTCAGCCTCTGTTGTATCACTGCTCTCTTCTTCATCACTATTAGTTGCAGACATATCAATTTCTTCAACTTCAATTTGTACCACTGCTGTCTTCTGAGTCACTTTCTATATATGTGAGATCAACCTAACAAACTGGTGGCTAACTTTATTCGTATTCTCAAGGCCAACGTTTCTTTCCTCATGAAATTGAAGCACCATTTTGCCTTTCCTGTAAAATCAACAATGCTCATTTTGCTTGGAAACATTCTTGCCTGACATTGCATAAGCTTCGTTGACACACATAAACCACTTTAGAACTGTTCCATAATCCAAGATTTTCCTTTTAAGGCCTTCTTCTGTTTTGGTATCTTCAGGAGTCGTTCTTTCTATTTTTTTCACTGTCTGATCATACACTCAGTGGGAGGAGGTCCAAATTGTCTCTGCAGCTCTATTTCCATGCTTTTTTGCATAGCTGATTATATTCAGTTTGAATTTTGCAGAGTAAGACAATCACTTACTGGTATTTATCTTTTTATATTTTTATCTTTATGGGCTCATAACACTCTGGTTCCTGTTGCACCTGCTCATTCTCTACCTCCACCTCCACCTCCACCTCCACCTCCAATTATAGCAACAGCTGAGGTCAGTAACAATAAGGCTCCTAATTGGAGGAAGCCTATTTGACAAGGTAGCTATGCACCCTGAGGCTCCCTCCTCAGCTGACTTCCCTGTATAAGACACCCCTTGATTTTCAGTCTAAGAATTTTAGAAAAAAATAGCTTCTTCTACACAGAAAAATATGGCAAATGATGAAAAGTATAGAAGACAGAAAACATATTCAATTTCCTAAGTAGGATCATTAAGAAATCTTGAAATTAATATATAGTTATATTACCAATAAGTCTATTGGTGAAATAGCTATATATAACTGATTTCACTATTTTATTTTTTCTTATAATAAAATTGATATGTGATATTATATTCATTATAATGGAATATAGATATATTGATAGATATATGACATAGATAAGCTTATCACCACTTATTACTTCAGTGTCTTCCTTATATTAAAAAAATTAAGAGTAAAATCCAATTTAAATTTATAATTTATGAACAAAATATTTTCCAAAAATGTTTAATTTAAATAATCTATATTTTTGAAAGAACCAGTCTAATTTACCTTTGATTAATATTTGCACATGCACATTTATATGTCATCAGATTAATGCATATTTCTTTGATCCTCAAATAAAAAATTCTACTGATGGATTTGATATACTTTTTTCCATTAAAAAATAAAAATTAATGAATTGAATATTTACTATGGACAAGTAAAATCCTAAAATATATAAATTATTTATAATCTAGATATAAAGATAATTGGTTTGTTATTTTTAACACAAAAGGCAAATACATATTTCTGATGTAGTTATAATACTAGTTCCTTTGATTTGCTAGTAAAATTCTTGAACCAATACTTATCTAAACTTTGGTGACTGATGATGACATTAATGTCATGTTTTTTTAAAAATTTATAGCGTGTTATTCTACCAAAGACACTGATGTATAATTTGTTTTAAAGCCTCTTATACTATAACTTATTATTTGATGGAAAATAAAAAGACCATGTGAAGATGAGAATGAAATAGAAAGGGAGAACAAATGGTTAGACAATCACATGTAAGATGTATTTGAAATTGATCATGCTATACTTCATTCACTTAATCCAGTGCTCATAAATTGGGTGATTTTTCTAAGTTCCCTAGCTCCAAAAGTCATTTAGTTGACAAGCTTTGACATTTTTTGTGTTCTCTGTTTATTGATTTTCAATGGAATTCCTATCTAAATTGAAGAATGTTTACCTACCCTAAAAAAAAAAATGTTCTTCATTCTTCTTCCCCTCCAAAGTGAATCTAATAATAGAATTTTTCTTTTTCTTCAAAAACATATTTCAAGGCACAAGAAGGAGAAATATTCTTTAAAATTAGATAAAGGTAATATAAATGAAGTAAGCAAATAGATGTTGGATGATTAAAATAAGAGCAACAAAACAACTGGAGCTTATTACATATTCATTGCAAATTATCATCTCATATATTTATATTTCACATAGGTATCTGAGATTTTCATCTATATTTACTAATTAGACATTTTTACTTTTTTAAAAATGTCTTCCAAATCCAGAGATGATTGCACAAATTGAAAAAGAAAATAGCTTTGGAGGATTAACATGAAAAGTTTAACATTTTTAACCAACAAACTTCTACAGTTCAAACCTGCTTCATGAGTATAAAATGATTGGAAATATTTTGCATAGACTTATGAGGCAGAGAGCAGGAGAGATTGAAAGATAAAATCAGTAATAGAAAGCCCAAAAGGGTCCATCAGGTGATGGAGCATTTAATTGGACAGGGAATGAAGAACATATATAGGTTTTCCATAAATATAATCGAGTATAAATAACCAAGAGAATATTTCACTAACATTGATTTTCCGGACAGTAACGTACACAGAAATAACTTTTTAAAAAAATATATCAAATTAATCTGCATAGTAAACAGCCCTCCTCCAAAATCATTTTCTTAAAAATATTTTAGTTGAACCTCTGTATGTCTGCATAATAAAAAATGTAATTCAAAAATAAAATCTTACTAGTATAAACATTTGTCTAGGCAATTTGGAATCATAGAAAGTTTGAAGAATGTAGATTCTACTTTATGTTAATTTTGATTAAACCTTTTGTATGAGACCTGTGCAGTTATACAAGGCTACATGATCTGAAAAGTCCTGCTCTTGATTTGATGCTCTGCTGTCACATTTTTGAAATTCTTAATAGATTTGTTTTTGAATTTTGAAACCATAAGACAATGGGACAACAGAGCACATCTGAGAGCAAATGAGATAGAGTCATTGTCTGTCTATAGCTGTTCTCTGCCCTCCCATTCACATGCAACATACCTAAGAACATAAAATTACAGTAGACTCACGGTGCATTTGGATTTTGATGAGACTCAAAACAAATGTAAAAGAAGCTTGTTACAATTAACTACTGATTAAGTGGGGGCACTGACAGTCTTGAAAGGCTGCACTTTCAAATTGAACAAGTACATGCTTCAAATACAAAAGGAGAAATTAAAAAAAGACATTGAAGTTTTAAAAAACATGAATACTCAAGAAACCTTATCATACCATTTATAATTACATTACTTCCTATATTAGCCAACAAGTTACACCTAAGTAAAAAGAAGGGGGGAAAAACTATAAAGAAATAAAAGGAAAGACATGTTTTCTTTTCCTTTCAATCAATCCTTCCTTATTCAGAAGTTACACAGATATAAAAGTTAGGATAGAATGTACACATGTCAAAAATCATGAGTTAGTTTTTAATTGTTTCTTTAATCTGGTAGAATGAAATTCATGTGCATACATACAGCATAAAAGAACAAATTATGACGTGATATTTCATTGTGGTTTTAATTTGCATTTCTCTGATGATGAGTGATGTTGATAATCATTTCATGTCTATTGGGTATTTGTATGTCCTCTTTGGAGACATGTCTATTGAGGTTCTTTGTCTATTTTTAAAATTAGATTGCTTGTTTTATTGCTGTTGAGTTTTACAAGTAATTTATATAGTTTGGATATTAACTCCTTATCAGATGTATCAGTGAATATAATATGTTCTCCCATTCAGTGGGTTGTATTTTAATTTTGTTGATGGTTACATTTGCTGTACAAAAACATTTTAGTTTGATGGAGTCCCATTTGTTTATTTTTCCTTTTGTTTCCCTGGCCAGAGGATATATGTCAGAAAAAGTATTGTTATGAGAAATGTCCAAGACATCACTGTCTATGTTTTCTTCTATGATCTTATGGTTTCAAAACTAACAGTTAAGTATTTAATTCATTTTGAGTTTCTTCTTGTGTGCAGTGTAACAAGATGGTCTATTTTTGCAAATATCTAATTTTCTCATCAAACATTTATTGAATAGACTCTCGTTAGCCCATTGTATGTTTTTACCTCTTGTCAAATACAAATTGACCATAAAGACATGGGTTTATTTTTGGCCTCTCTATTCTTTTTTTTTAAGTGTATGTTATTGATTTTTTTACAGAGAGGAAGGGAGAGGGATAAAGAGTTAGAAACATTGATGAGAGAGAAACATCAATCAACTAATTTCTGAATATTTATTTTGAATCCTACTACTTTACTGAATTCATTTACCAGTTTTAGTAGTTTTTTTTAATGGGATCTTTATGGTTCTCCATGTACAATATCATGTCATCTGTAAATAAAGTTTTACTTCTTCTTTTTCAATTTGCATTCTTTCTTCTTCTTGTCTGATTGCTGTGAATAGGACTTCTAGTATTATGTTGAATAAGAGTAATGAAAGTGGACACCTGTCTGATGGATATCATTAATAAGTCAACAAAAAACAAGTGTTGGTGAGGATGTAATAAAAAGGAACCCTCTTACACTTTTGGTGGGAATACAGATTGGTATAGCTATTGTGGAAAGCAGTATGGAGTTACCTCAAAACATTAACAATGAAACTACTTTTTGATTCAGCAATTCAACTTCTGGGAATTCATCTGATGAATCCTAAAAAACTAACTTAAAAGAATATATGCCCTTATATGTTCATTGCAGCATTATTTATAATAGTCAAGATTTGGAAACAGCCGAAACCAGTTTGGCTCAGTATA
>PVJN01009263.1:0-61610 GCA_004026805.1 Lasiurus borealis | reverse complement strand
ATCCAAACTTTAAAATAGCCCTTCCCACATTCAGAAGAGCTTACTCCTGGCACACAGGATCCAGCGCCATCTGGCCACCAGTTTGCCAACTGAATTTAGACAGTTCTAGAATCTATTTTTACTCTTCTCCCCAGGACGCAAATGAGCAAGTTCTCAAGGCAGCAGAACAGTGGTCAGCTGGACAGGAACCTTCCCACGGGCCCCGGAAGAACGAGGCAGGGCTCTGAGGCTCTGACCATTGCTCCCCTTGGGTGGGGTGCAAGGAGCCCCAGATGGTCTCCAAATGGGGCCCAGAGAAGCCTCGATGTATCGAGCAGCAAACAGCCCCTGCTGACCTGGGTCTTAATTCCTCTGCTGTCCTAGACCTGGGGCCTTGGCCCTGAATTGCTCCTCTGCATCTGCCCTCACCCTGCCCTCTCGGCCCGGGTGACCCACTCTGGCCTGCACCTCCCCCACTGCCTCTGCCTCCCCACTGCACTTGGCTCTGCAGCTCCCTCCCAGCCTGGCTGTGCCAGGCTCTGCACCCTGCCCCATCCAACCAGTTCTACTGCACACACCGAATGTGACCCTCACGGGCCTTGGTGAAGTGTCAGCTGCATCGGGCCTGGTGGCCACCTCCCCGTTAGTCAGCACCCCTGCTGCTTCTGCCCCCACTGGGCACCTGGACGGTCTTGGTCTCCTGAGGGGCTCGCCCACAGACCCGCTTTGCTCGCCAGCTGGCTGCACAGAACCTGTTCCTGGGAAAGGCCCCCCTGCATCCTGCCCAACCTGTGAGACCCACCAGCATGTGTGGGCTGGGGTGTCGTCAGAAGTAGGTCTCCCCTTTTCCCAGCAGCCTAGACCCCCACCTACAGGCCTTTCTGGGCCTGTTCTCTCCCCCACAGCCGCCCCGCTGGCCCTTCCCTCGACACCCAGCAGCAGCGCTTCTCCAGCTCCTTCCCCGGGCCAAGCTGCCACTCACCTGTAGGTCCCTCCAAGGGGGCTCCCCCTACCTGCCTCTGCCTCGCCACAGCCCGGGCTCCAGGCAGAGGCCGCTCCTGCCAAGCGTGGATTGGACCCTTCTTTGCTGCAGGAGCGGCGCTCAGAGTGAAAGGTCAAGTACCCTCAGGTCACACGCGAGGTCTCCTGACTGGGTTCCTGTTTCCCAGGCTTGCCTCCAAGTCACCCCAGCCTGCCTGGTCCAGACTCCTCTCCCACCCTCCTCCAAGTCCCCCCTCCCGCTCCTGTCCTCCTGCCGGTCTGCTTCTATGACCTCTTGTTCCATCCCACCAGCCTGTTTCCTCCTCAGATCTTTAACCTCCAGCAGCCCAGCATCTCCCTGCTTCCATGGAGGGGTCATGCAGGGATCACGGAGGGCCTCCATGCCCCTCAGTGTCCCCCAGCAGCCGCATGCTGACCTGAACTCACGGCTCCTAAGAGTCACAGGGTCATGTGGTTGGAGGGGCCGAGTTCCAGACCCTGTGAGAGTCCCCAACTCCGAGGCGCCTCTCCCAGTTCAGTTGTGGGGCCCAGGTCAGGAGCAGTCTGCCTTGCTCAGCCCCACCTCCGGGCCAGAGGGGCAGCCCAGTGAGGGCCCAGCACTGCGGGTGCCACCACCACCGCCTGCTGCGGCCCTCAGTGCCTTCTGGTCGGGAGGAGTCTGCGGTGTGGTGAAGCTAAGGAGGTCCCGAGGGTGCAGGCGGCAGGGAAGTGGAAGTGAAAGTCACAGAAGCAGCACTTCCCTGGCCCCCCCAGGTCACAGACAGAACCTGCTTCCACGGGGTCAGGGGACAGTCACCCCACCCCAGGGCAGGCTGGCCCCAGAATGACCATGCAGTACTCTGAGTTCTGCCTAAGGCAGGGCCCACGAGGCCAGAACTCAAGGGCAAGCCATGGGGATCCCAGGCCAACCAGGAGCCTGTGTGCCAGGCCTGGTGACAGGTGACGGAGCTCTGGTCTTTGAACACAGTCCCCAGGGATCACCCAGTAACCACAGGCTGTGACCCCTAGTGCTCATGCAACAGCTGGGCCTGTGACCTGTGGGCAAAATGACTGCTCTGGGCCTCAGGGCAGCACTTAAATAGTACAAAGGAGGATGACAAAGAAGCTTAAGGACTGACTTCCTGTGGTTGCTGTGAAAAGCAGAGTGATGGGAAGAAAGTGTCCCATCACCACTGTCCTGAGGCCTGTCCTTCACCCAGAGCACTGCTTCCCACCAAGATGAAGTTATAGGAAAAAGTAAAACTTGAGCTGGAACCGGTTTGGCTCAGTGGCTAGAGCATTGGCTTGTGGACTGAAAGGTCCCAGGTTCAATTCCGGTCAAGGGCATGTACCTTGGTTGTAGGCACATCCCCAGTAGGGGGCGTGCAGGAGGCAGCTGATGGATGTTTCTGACTCTCTATCCCTCTCCCTTCCTCTCTGTAAAAAATCAATAAAATATATTTTTTAAAAAAGTAAAACTTGAATTTACTTTTGTCACTTAAAAAAAAAATACCCAAAGCATGTGACAGTAATGTATCCATTCCACCATTCTTTACCTAATCCCCTTGACTGATCTCATGCTGCCCCATCAGCACAGCCCGGCTCCCAGGATCCCCCGGTCCCCACACCCCAGGCCAGCAGTGTGTCTGTGCACAGGGTGCCCGGCAGGTCAGGCTCAGTCTAGGACCGGTCGTTCCCAGTGTTGGAAGCTTCCTCCTGAATGCCAGGCTGACTTGCTGTTACCCAACAGTAATCCAACCAGGGAACTGCGGGGCTGCCTTTGATCAGACTCACAAAATCACCCGCAAGGGAATTTGCCAGACGCTAAGCAGTTCATTCATTTGCTCCTGCACTCTTTCACAACTGCTCTCATTCACAGAGGTGCCCGCCTGCTGGGCACGGTGCCAGGCATGGACGCTCCAGGGGTTGCAAGGGAGACTGCCCTGCCCTTGCAGGGAGGCCCTGCCAAGATGCTCCCATAGAAAAGACTAGGACGTGGGACCACAGACAGGGTGACGGTCAGGTGAGGATGTATGTGTGTGTGTGGGTGCGTGCGCACATGCGTGAATGTGTTGTTGTTGTGTGCCTGGGGTCTTTGGAGGATGTGTGTGTCTGGGCTCTGGCTGGCAGCAGTCTCTCCTTTCCTGCGTGCGTGGCCCAGCCTCAGTCGGAGCAGATACCAGCTTGGCCTACCACCTCACTTTGGTGCGTGTACCTCGATCCCCATGGAGCTGGACGGGGAGAGGCCCTCAAGTTCACGCCAGCAGGTGGGCAGAGCCCAGCCTGAGCACAGCTCCCTGCCACTGGAGAACTGAAAGCGGGTGTCATCACCTCGCCCAGGGGCTGTGCTCCCTGCGGACAATTCATTCTGCCCCCAGCTGGCACGCTGCTTTCATGGCTTCGCGCACAGGCGAGCCTCTGGTACCTAGTAAAGCTGCTAGCGACGCCAGCTGAGAGGCTCATTATCTGGGAAAAACCAAAACTGCTTACTCAAGACCAAGTGGCTTCCGCCGCAGCGGGTGGGGACGCAGTGCTCCTGGGTGGATGGGGAAACAGGAACGCGCTGTTGCGCCATTAAGTGTTTAATCCACGTTCAGGGCATGCAGGGCCTGGGCCCCTAGAGCCGGCAGTAAGGAGCCCAGCAGGCCGAGAGCGTGGTCATAGGGAAATTCGGGCGCAGACTGAGCCCCTGAGCTGGGGCCCCACACCCTGAGCACGTGGACACGTCCTCATACCTGCCGAGCTCTAGGACCTATGTTTCTGGGGAAGGGTGTACCTCCTCAGCCTCAGGCCCCGGGACCCCAGCCCCTCCAGTCCCAAGCCTGTGTGGCAGGAGCAGGGTGGGTGGGGCGCCCACTAGCCTCACAGGCCCATGCACCTCAGGCCTCACCTGGGATCTTGGCCTGAGGTAGACTCCGCCTCCATCTTCCCCCACCCTTGGGTTTCCTGGTGTTGGAGGCTGGATCCCCGCCTGGGGCTCACCTAGGCACCAGGACTGCCCACTGTCGCCGGTCAGCCGGATGGACCATGTTCCCTGGACCTTGGCCACCCCCTCTGTATGGCCTCCCCTTTCCGACTCAACCCCGGTTTCCACCAGACAATTAAAAAGGAGGTCCTTGCCCAGCGCCCTCTGAGGATGAGGTCATATGCTGGGATCCAGAGTGCAGGAGGGTGCCAGCCGGGAAACGACCTAAAGCCACATGTCTGCCAAGCACCCCAGCCACTCCGCCAGGGTAGCGGGGGTGGGAGTGCGGGGGGGGGGGACTCACGTTGATCATAGCATTGGTTGTGATGCGGAAGAGGGTGGCCCGCTCGTTCACAGCCTTGAGCTTCTCGCTGCTGTCGTAGGGGAGCCGGAGGGCGTCCAGCTCGCTCAGGGAGCGCTGCAGCGCGGCGCCGTGCTTGGCGAGGAGGTCGTGGCACGTGCTGAGGTCATCGAGCTTCAGGGAGAGGTTCTTGATGGTGCTCTGGAGCTCGCTCTTGTCAGTGGGGGAGGTAGTCTCGTCGTCGTCATCCCCAGAGTCATCTGCAGAGAGAAACAGTTGCCATGGTGATCACTGATACTGACAGCATGAGGGGCCTGCCTGCCTGGCTCGAGGAAGAGTGCCCGAGACGGGGCCAGTTCCTGCCCCGCTCCAGGGTGAGGGTGTCCCCCAGCCTTCCTCTCGGGTAGTGGGAAGGGATGGAAAGGGGGACCGAAGAGGTAACCGGCCCAAAGAAGTGAAGTCACGCCCTGGGCCACCCAGCTCGTCTGTTGCCTCCAGAGCCACTTCCTTCACACCAGGCTGCCAGGGCCTTGCCTGCCAGGTAGATGCTTACCTCCCCCCTCCTCTCAGCTCTCGCACAGCTGCCCGGTGCCCTCTCCTGGGAGCCTGGGGGGCCCTAGGTGCTGGCCTGCTGCCAGCCATGGTCACAGAGCTGTGGGGGTCTCTAGGAGGTCCACTGGGAAGAGGGTCTGGGCCCCGCTGCTGCTTTAATGCGGAGCACGGGACAACTAGGAGGCTGACCCGGGCCTGTGGGTGCCAGAGCTGTTGACTGCTCGGGGGGGGGGGAGGGGTGTCTGAAATGCCTCATTTCAGAAATCCTCAGCAAGAAACCTGTTTTTAGACGAAGGGGCATACTGGGGAAGAATAGATTCGTTCCCACAGTGGGCAGGATGTCTGTGGGTGGCCACGGTGGAGCACTGCTCTGAGCATGCCCCGAGCAGGTGGCAGGGCCAAGCCAGCCAGTGACGTGGGGCCCAATTGAGCAGGGGTGGGGGGGGCACCATGCATTGCACTCCCCGGGGACCATAAGGAGCCTCTGGCAGCCAGCCCAGCTACAGCCCTGCTTGACCCTGTGTTGATCACAGTGCTGGGCCCCGCCCTGGGCCACTGGCTTTCTTTGTTCATGAGAACGTGGCACCTCGCAGTGGTCGGTGGTAGGCAGACCCTGACTGCCCTTTCCGTTCTGCAAGTGAGAAAGTGCAGTTCCCGGAGGACAAGCCAGCAGGGCAGGCCTTGCAACAAGGGGGCAGAGCGGATTGCACGGAAGGCTTGCTTCTTTCTCCCTGCGCCGCCTTCGGAAGGCTGTCTTGCCTTTACTGCGTGCCAGGCCCGGGCGAGGGCACGACCGCTATCAGTGCACACGTAGCCTAGTGAGGTGGGGCTGGGGGCGGAAAGGGTCACTGACATTGCCCAGAGTCACGAGGTGAGGAAATTCTGGAGCATCTAGAATTCAGACTTTGGGCTCTTAGCTATAATGCCACCTTCCTATCACCTTTCCAGGTTCAGTACATCTAACAACCAGATAGAACGGCTGCCACTTACACTGGGGGGGCCAGCGGGCAAGCTGGCTGCCTGAATGTGAGCCCCTGTGCTCTAAGCAGGAAGCCAGGAGAGGGGAGGGAGGGAACCGCATCTCTGTTTAACTCATTAAGCAGCATGCCCTTGAAAGCCGCTCTCAGGTTCCAAGTTCAAGTCTCGCCACCAGGGACCTGGGATGTGCTTCTCTGCTCCCAGGTCACTGGAGTTGGGATGGAAAGACACCCTGATCAGCAATTACAGACCAGCATAGCCTGTTCTCTGGGGGTGGGCAGTGAGGGTCTCTCCACACAGACAGTGAGAGGAGGAGGATGGGGAGGCAGAAGAGGGTAGGGAAGTGGAGCAAGAGACGAGTGAGGCGGGGAGTGAAAGAAGGACTGATCTTGGGCGCATCACAGGAGGTGCCTAGGCACGGAGGAGCCGGCCACACACAGGATGGCGGATCTGGGGAAGGACGTGAGAAGCAGCGGGGAGCACAGAGGAGCCGGGTGGGGAGTGGAGGTGGTGAGGGCCTTAGACATAGCCAAGAGCCTGGGCCTTCGTCCTTGGTAAGAGGGAGTGTGTGGTGGCAAGCAGATGGCGGGCAGATAGCAGGGACAGAGAGGTCAGAGGCCAGGCAGGGGCTGGGGAGAACAGGATCTGTAAATCCAGCCCGGACATGTTGATGGCAGCACCACCAGTTCCAAGGCGAATGACGGGCGATGGCCTCACTCCCACACAGTCCCTCCACCCCGCCAGTCCTCAGGGAGGGGATGGGGGTCACTCAGAAGCTGACATGTGACCCATGCTCCCACAGTATCTCACGCTGTTCAGACAAGTACTGACACGGCAGTGTGAACACCCCCCAAGCCTGAAAGGAAGCAGAGCTGAACAATGAAGGGGACCCTGCCTCCAAAATAGTGAACGCTGGCCATACTGAGTCCTCAAGTCTCAATTAGGGGTCAGGGGTCCTTTGCAAGGAGCCAGCCCACACTGGCAAAATAGATGAAACTCAGAGATGCAAACAGAACCCGTGTGACCTTCCTCAAATGGGAGGGAAGAATGGACGGCACTGAATTGGCTTATGCTTTCTGAGGGGTAAACCCACGTGCCCACAAGGCCATGAGACAGCTCCTCAGCTCCATCGCCCACTGTCCCCTCTGACGGGGACTCCCGTGGTGGCAGATTCGGTGCGAAGCCAGGAACACGCCTGGATGTATGAAGTTGCTAAGGCCTGCAGTTCTCAAGCTTATGGCCGTGGGGATTCTGGGGCTTTTATCACTCTAAATAGACTCTCTGTTCCCACTTCCCACTGGGACTGAAATTCAGCGACAATGAACAGCTGAGAGGAACAAAGCACTGCAGCACAGCAGACACTGAGCTATTTTGCCAGAGGTAAAATCCTACAGAAATTTTGCAACGATGTTAATACAAGAATAGCAGCAGCTGAAATCTGGGGCTCAGACCAAGCCAACTCCCCGGCACAAAGGAGCCCCTCTCAGGCCAGGATTTAGCACACTCAGCAGCTCTCAGGAGGGGGCTCCCAGGCTGCCCGGGTTGTGGGGGTGCCTGCATGCCTGGGCTTGTGGCCCCTTCCTCCTTCCTCCCTCCTAAAAGCTAGCAGAGTAGCACCTTCCAATATCTTCCTCTGACTCTGACCTGTGTGCCTCCCTCTTATATGGACTTTGTGATTCTATGGGGCCCCCTGGATAATCTCCCCATCTCAGGGTCCTTAATCACACCGTCAAGGTCTCTGCCATATAACAGAGCATAGTCACCGGCCCCGGTAACAAGGACATGGACACCACTGGGGCACGCTGGGAGGCATGTTTGTTAGGATCTAATCTGGTGGAAAATCAGATGATGATAAATAATAAATTGTGAAACCCTGGCAGGCAGATGGAAAATACAAGCCAGAATACCAGCGTCAGCTTGATCTTCATGAATCGCCCCTCCTCTCTCCCTGGGGACCAGCCCAGGGGTATTAAGGGCAGCAGGCACCCTTGTGACCACAGTGGATTCTCTGGCGACTTCCCCAGGAGAGGGGCGAGCCTCATAGATGGGCACCCCGGACGTAAAAACTGGGTCTGGCTTCCATTCTCTCAGAGCTGCAGGGGCAGAAACCTCCTCCCTCAAACACGAAGCTAGAGGGCACTCTCTGTGGTGGGACACTCAGCAGGACCCCCGGCTGGCTGGAGAGGCCGGGGCACAGTGTCAGAGCCGCAAGCCACAGGAAGGATGGAGTAAGTGCCTGAGTGGTGCCAGCTGTGAGGACACCCACAGGACCAGGCGCCTCCCTCCGCAACGGGAGGCCGTGACCTCGCGGCCGCACAGCATCCTCGGGAAGACTAATGGCTCTGGGAGCGGGGCCCACCTCCCGCCAGGAAACAAGGCTTGGCGCAGGGACGGAGCCAGAAATAGAGGCGCGTGCTCCAGTTACGGCATCTGCTGTGATGCTGAAGATAACCTACTGCCCCAGCCTCCCCAGCCTGCAGAACGCCCTGCCCACCTAAGCTCCCCCCTTAACTGGGGTTTCCATGGGGTCTCCTTTAGTGAACGGGGGTGCCCATTCCAGGTCAAGCACTGCAGGGTGCCGACTCTCCCCCAGGCCTCTGGGCTCACTCCCCGTTGCTGTTCCGGTTTAAGTCTCACCCCAAGGTCCCAAGGAACATGGTGGGCAACTCCTTAGCCAACCCAAGGCAGGTGCGGGCGGTCCAGACCTCGTGGCAGCTGGACTTAGGCAGGGGTACTGCACCCCGCTCCCCTGCTGTGAGCTGATGGGGCTGCGGGCACGGCTGCTCTGACCTGAGCGGCATTCAGTGGAGGAGGGAGGGGTGAGGGCTGGAGTACTGACGCGCCCCCCCCCCCTACCTTTCTCTCACCTGCTGACATCCCTCTCCCCAGTGCCCTGTGCTGCCTACCGGGCAAGCAAACTGTAAGGAAAAATGCTCTCCTTCTCCCGGCAGCTCACTGAACAGTCAGCTTAGTGGGTGTCACCTCCACCCATAAGCTTTCCCCGGGCTGGGTGGCTCGGCTGCTCCACATCCCTCTGGGTTAGGAGCTGTGGCCTCCCCATGACACCGACTGCTGGGGCCGTGGGGGAACATGGCAGGAGGGCCTTCTGCCTCTGCTGGCGCGGAGGGAAGCACCACGCTCAGCCTCACTCCCAGCCCAGCTCCTCAGAAACCACTGGCCACCCCTCACATGCCTCCCTCGTCACCAGGCGCCACTGGGATCCGACCACTCAGCTGACTGTGTAGAGAGCCCAGCGATCCCCAGCCAGTGAAAGGATCTCCAATGCACAAGGAGCCCGCCTGTGTGTGGTGTCTGCAGCACCACACCTGTCTCAAGGCCACAGGAGGTCTGGCGACCCGTCCACGAGAACCCCCTGATCTGCCCCGGACGGGACAGGACAGCGTCAGTGCTGAGCAGCCATGGAAACTGCTCGCTTACATGTTCCTGGCCCGAGGACAGCACGCCGCTTATCCTTGGAAACCATCTGCTGCTGCGCGATCACACTGAGAACTTTCCACGTGCACGGCCTCTTGGCATCCAGGACGGGGAGTGAGCAGAGGCGGGGGCCCGAGGTGGGGAGAGGGCTCCCACCGCCCAGCGGGGAGCAAGGGCTGCATCTGCCTGGCTGACCCCCCATCCCCGGCAAGGCATGCAGGAGGCGCTAGCTAAAGCCTGTAGGATGGGTGGGTGACACTGGTCACTGCGAGGCTGTGTGCAGCGGGGAGCAGAGAGGGGATTAAGGCGCTTTGGGGTTAGAAGACTCAGTTCAGGACTGTCCTTGTGCCACCCGGGACTCGAACTAATCCACGGACCCAAAGGGACATGAATCACAGCCCGATGGCCCTGCGACCTGCCCCGCCTCAGCCAGACCTTAGCCACACAGTCCCTGCAAGGAATCGCCGTCACCCTGTCAACCCTCGGGTTATTCCCCCACCTCTTCAGTCTGCAGAGAGGTGGGTGGCCCCCGGCCCCGAGCAGAGCTCTGCGGGAAAGGCAAGGAGGAGACCCCAGTCCCAGCTGAGGTGGAACCTCATACTCTGCTCCATGTTAGCAGAGAGGCAAATTCAATCAGAGAATCAGGGGCTACAGCGGGCCCTTTCGTTTAACCAAGTTAGAGATGCTCTCCCCTCTTCAGTCAAGCAGACCTGGGAGTCCCACTTTGCCATTCAGCACCCCTGTGACCTGGCATGGTTACTGAGCCTTCAGTTTTTCATCTGCAAAATGGGTGAAAACATCCGTAAAGGGCTTAGCACGGTGCCTCTCCTGCAGTGAGACCATTACTGCCTGGCTGTAAACAGGGTCCACGCTGAAGGCTCCGGCCACTTCCAACACTTTATAACGCTGCCCTTTGGTTTCCGCCCGAGGCAAGAGAAGACACAGCTGATGGGCCACGGGAAGGTAAACACAAATAACCAACCTTGTGGGGGAAATTCACGGTTGGTGGTTAGTCAAGTGCAAGTGAAAACACTAACGTCAAAGAACCCTCTCAGGATGATGGAAGTCTCACGCAGGGGAGGTGTCCACTCTCAGCCCCTAGAGCATCATGGACCGGAACACTGGGTACCACAAAGACAGTCACATCCTTGGACTCTGTGATCACACTCGGGAATTTGTCCCAGAGAGACACACCACAGGAAGATTACATGCCAGCAATGCTCGGGCAGCCAGTTTGGCTCTGACCCTCTGGGAAGAGCCAATGTCCAACAGAAGGAAAGGCATCCCTCAGCTGTCCAACGGATGCACCTACGCCTGCGACAATGAGGGAAAGTGCTTCAAATGTCAAGTCGTGTGAAATGGCAATGATGTGTGTCCCAATGATGTAAAAAGGATGCTCACATAAAGGAAAAATACTAAAAATAGAGACCTTAAAACAGTGACATGAGGGGTAATGGAGCTCTGGAAACCCTAGGAACATCTGGAATTGTTGCCTTAACAGTAAATAACCCCTTAAAATAATGAACGTCCCGGGGGTCTGGCCAAGAACAAAGTGGATGTGGATGTGGATGTTGGGGGGAGTTGAGAAGGAGGTTGGGAGGGAATTTATTCAGGCAGATGAGCAGCTGCCAAATCTATTTACTTACTATTGTTTAAAGTATTACAAATAGTCCTCCCCTAACCCCGGCACATGCCTCAACGCCCCGTGTCTTGTGTCCATTGGTTGTGCTTATATGTATGCATACAAGTCCTTTGGCTGATCTCTTACCCACCCCCCAACACTCCCCAGCCTTCCTGCTGTAATTTGACAGTCTGCTTTCTGCTCTCTGCCTCTGTATCAGGTTATAATGTTCTTTATTATCCATAAATGAGTGGATAATGTGGTATTCCAAATTGTTAATGATGTCACAGTCATGCCCCCTACAAACTGATGTAAACAAATCGTGGGCAGAGGGGCAGCCGGGGGCGGGGCCTGTTCTAGCCTCAGGAAAAGTCATCTGTCCTCTAACCAGCTCCCACCTCCAGCCAGAAGGACGCTGGGCCTGCCAGGCCACGGAGGACGGCCCAAGGGCACTGCCCAGGTGGAGTTCGGCTCCCGAGACTGTGGCCTCATTCCGCCTCACCACCCCGCCCGGCCTGAGCAGCTACTATTTCTGAAGCTGTGCGTCAGGCGTCGCTGTTCAATGCACACGTCAGAGCGGAGCAGTTCATGAAAGGACACCTCTCGCTGGCAGCCTGAAGCCCAGAGCTCCATCGTCATTAGTCTGCTCATCTGCTCGATCGGATGCTGTGCCGAAACCAGGTGTCAGGGGACGACTCCCGCCCAGAGGGCAGTGCTGCGTGCTGCACGGCCCTTCCTGATGCGCCCAGAACAAGCCTGTCAGCCCACCCCACTCTCCGCCCCCGGCAGCGCTCTGTGCGCACCCCAGGCCGTGTGTCCGTTCTCCCGGCTTCAGCACCGCCTGGGCTCTGAGTTTGGCCGCTGGGGTGAGCCCTTCCTCTGTCACTGGCTGTGGGTACTGTGTGTCCCACTCAGCTGCTGGGACAGTTCTTGGCACAGAGTGGCCCTCCCTTCTATTATCCTCACGTGGTGGTCAGTGCTGGCAGAGCCTGCAGGCTCTGGTGCTACTTCTGCCTGTGTGATGGTGGGAAAGGCACCTCTTCCTCTCGCCTGTTTCCCCATCAGTTTACTTGCTGCCACTGATCAGGCCCCCTTATGCGTGCCCAGGGCTTCCCATTTCCCTCTTATTTCATGCTCCAAGGCAGCCTGGCTCCATGGATGGGGGTGCTAGGATGGCCTCTCCCACGTCTCCCCAGGTCTCATTTGGCTCTGAAGTCTAGACTGCAGACTTCAGTGGCAAGCTGGCTCACTGAAACCGTCCTCCTCCGCCTGTGTGCAACTACAGCAGTAAACACTGCTCCCCGACAGGTATCTCCTCGTGAAATCTATGCACAGAACACAGTGGAGAGATCCACACGACAGTAACATTAGTGTGCAGCTCCCATGTGCCAGGAAGAGGCAGGGGCTTTTACGCAGGACTGCCATCAGGTTACGGACCAGGTAGAATTCTTGCCTGTGGAATCCTACAGGCAAGCAGACACTGGCTCCCCCAGGTCCTACTTCCATGTATCACACCAAGAAACAGTGGGTGCTCATGAGGCCAGATTGCCTTCCGCTCCCCGGGCACCGGAAGGGCATGAAGGAGGAAGGCGCTACCCTGAAGCCTCCTTTCCCTAAGCCACACACACCTCCCGAGCTGCCCGAGCTCCAGCCTTCCTGCCCACCCGTCCTTCGTGATCCAGCCCACCACTGGGTCCACTCACCTCTCACCTGCCACCTGGCCCTGACACCTCTCTCACACCCACATGAGCACCTGTCTGTCCCCATCCTCCAACACCCAGCTGGGTGTTGACCTTAGCAGGGCTGCCCCAGGCCACCTGGCCCTGACCTCTGGTAAGACCAGAGTGAGGGGTCCCTATTTTCTGCGATTTCAGAGGTTTTGCATTCTGACCAGAAAAGATGCAGAGTTCCTATACACATCTGTGTGTACGTGCATGTACACACACACACAAAGGCAAAGGAGTGAGCTGCCAAGCGCTGAATTCAGAGCTTACAAGAGACCCTCAATCATTTCTCTATTTGGGCCGCATGGTCCTGCTTGAAGCACAGAGTCAGATAGATAGACAGACAGACAGACTGGTTAATTAGTAGGCATAGATACACAGATCTCATTTCAACCTCTCAGCCAGGAAAGAAGGCTTACTACCGCCTTTTAGACGAGGAAACTGACTCAAAAAAAGCAAGAAGCCATGTGAAGGTCAGGCAAGTGGTGGAGGGGCAATGTGAATACAGCACTGCCCACTGAGCAGCAGCCTGCCCTCAGCAGACCCGCCCCAGGCTCCTTCTCTGTGTCCCAGTCCTTCTCAGCCCACTCCCCCCCTCAGCTATGGGGAGGGGACCCCGGAGGCTCACAGAGGGGCAGGGATTTGCGCAGGGCCACACAGGACAAGAACTCAGGTCTCCTGATGCCCAGCCCACGTGATGAACCACTTGGTAAGCCCTGTTGCTCTCCTGCCACTGAAATGGTCCCTAATCTCCAGGGCAGGCTGTAAGCCCTGCTCCCCTCAACCTGCACAGAGAAGGCTCCGGGATGAGATACAATTTCCCTGGGACCCTGTTCTCAGGAGAAATTTGTCGGAGTGACCTCTCATTTCAGTACCTTCCACTGTGTCTGAGGAGGCCAGTCTCATCCCATCTGCATGCTGGGGAGTGGGCCCCCCTCTCATGCCTGCCATACCCACAGTGTGAGGGCTAGGAGGCTCCCACCTCTCGTAGCTGACAGCTAGCCACGCCTCCCTCACCCCCACTTCTGCCTCTTTCTCTCTCTCCTCTCTTTAGCTGTCAAGGTTCATAGGCACTGTCCTGCCTGAGTGTTTAAAAATATATTTTGGCCAACATTTAAAAGCTGAGCAATTTCCAGTTTCTCTTGAAAACTCCATCTGGGAGGGAAAACCAAGATGGCAGCACATCTCCAGTGGGGGGCGTGCAGGAGGCAGCTGATGGACGTTTCTCATCGATATTGAATTTCTGACTCTCTACCCTTCTCCTTTCCTCTCTTTAAAACAAATCAATAAAATATATTTTAAAAAAATGCCAAGAGCAAAAGACAGAGAATATTAAAAGCAGCAAGAGAAAAATTTAATTACCTACAAGGGAACACCCATACGATTGTCAGTGATTTCTCAACAGAAACTATGCAGGCCAGACGGGAATGGCAAGAAATATTCAACGTGATGAATAGCAAGAACCTACAACCAAGAATAATCTATCCAGCAAAGCTATCATTCAGAATTGAAGGTCAGATAAAGAGCTTCACAGAGAAGAAAAAGCTAAAGGAGTTCATCAACTCCAAACCAGTATTACATGAAACGCTGAAAGGTACTCTTTAAGAAGAGGAAGAAGAAGAAAAAGGTAAAGATAAACATTATGAACAACAAATACATATCTATCAACAAGTGAATCTAAAAATTAAGTGAATTAAAAATCTGATGAACAGAATAAACTGGTGAATAGAATAGGATCAGAGGCATAGAAAGGGAGTGGACTGACAATTCTCAGGGGGGAAGGGGTGAGGTGGGTATGGGGAGAGACTGGACAAAAATCGTACACCTATGGATGAGGACAATGGGGGGAGGTAAGGGCAGGGGCTGGGGTGGGAGCCGGGTTGAGGGGAGTTATGGGGGGTAAAAAGAACAGTTGTAATAATCTGAACAATAAAGACTTATTAATTTTTTTAAAAAAAGAAAACTCCATCTGGCCTCCCAGGCCACGTTCCCACTGGGCACCCACGGGAGACACTGTGGTTTGCCCCTGGGGCCTCTGATACTAAGGCCGAGTCCTTGCTGCTACTGACCCTTGCACTGCTCTGGGGCCTCCTGCCAGACAGCAAGCTCGGCTCCAGGCCCTGGTCTAAGCACCCACCCACCTCCTGGAATCCCTCGGCCCCAGACCTGCCGTGCTGAGTGGGACAGGGACTGCTGGGGCAGGAAGGAAGGCCTGGCCAGGAGAGTCTGGCAGTCAAACTGGTTACCCTGCCACCGCTCTTAAGGTGCAACTGCTTTGGTCACAACTGGCCAAGATGAGCATCCTCCCACAACCAGGCAGGAAGCAAATAGATACCAGATCCCTTGTAGCTGCCAATCTCCTAGAGCAGAGGTCGGCAAACCGTGGATCTCGAGCCCCATTCGGCTCTTTGGCCCCTTGAGTGTTCTAACACCACTTCTTCAGGCCGAAAACCGACTTCTGCGCATGGGCCACCAAGTTTCAGTCGCACTGTAGGTGCACACCTGCACGTGGCATTTTGTGGAAGAGCCACACTCAAGGGGCCAACGAGCCTCATGTGGCTCCCAAGTCGCGGTTTGCCGCCCACTGTCCTAGAGAATGACAGCCAAGAAAATCATCAGGAGGCCACTGAAGAAAAGCAGTGAACACCTAACTGATAACGCATACTTTTTCTTTTCTAACTCCAACCTTCACCCTCAGTAAATTCACCTTAAATGAACAACAGGAACATCATTTAAAGAACAGAACTGCATTAGAAATGACATTATATCCAAAATAAAAACTGGTAATTAAGACCAATCATATTTTGCAAGTTTCTTTAAAGGATTTTTTTAAAAATTTTAGAGTCGGGGGAGGGTGGAGGGAGGGAAGGAGACACAGAAATATTGATTGTCTGCCACCCACACACCCCTACTGGGGATGAAGCCTGCAACCCAGGCGCATGCTCTGGCCTGAACCCAACTAGGACCTCTGGGTGCACCGGAGAACACTCAACCAACTGAGCCAGACCAAGGATTCCGAAGACAGAGCCATAGTACCAGCTTCCCATGAAGTAAATTTCCAGTGCTTACAATTACAAACGCCCTCAGACTTCAGATGTGCGGAGTTTTTGTGTGTGTTTTTTTCCAGAAGAATTTGGTTAATTCTCCTAAAATGGTTAAACTTGACTCCAGAGCTGAGGCATGGAGTCTGCAACTTCAAAGATACTTGCACTGGGCCAGGCCTGAGGAAGCTATTAGCATCACTACTCAGCAGGCAAACTGAATTACCAGATTTATAAGATCACAGGGCGTTAATGTCTAAAAGGAACTGTGTCTAATAAATTTAGACATAAGTGAAAGTAACTGCCTCTATGTTCGGTCTACAAGGTCAAAGAAGCCTAACTTTTCCCCCCAATATTTTTAAATCATAATATAAACACTCATTAAGGTATAGCAACTTTCATGCAAAATCTCCAGGAACAGAGGTTTCAAGCATCAGGAATTTCAAGCCAGAGCTTTATAAATTTGCTTTGATCTTAAACAGCCAAGCGCCCACCCCCAAGTGCTGGCAAGGGGCTCTCAGCCCATGGTGCCTGCACCCCCGGCCGCTGTCCTTCAGGACCACTATCCCTGGGGGCAGCATCCTCAGGGCTGGCCATCGCTCACACCAAACCGGGGAGGCCACTGACAGCGACTCCTGCCCTGTCGCAGCTTGCTCACAGGGCAAGGGGGCGGGGGGTGGGCCAGGGACTGGGAAGAGCTGACCCCTCAGGTCGCCCCAGGGCGGAGAAGCCATTGTGGGCACAGCAGCAGTTCTGCCCACGCTCCAGAGCATGCAGCCCCCCACACACTGGGGAAGGCAGGTTAGGTGGGTGGATTCAACACGGACCGCGGCTTCCCCCTTCCTTTCTGAAGGCTCTGGGTTATATTTCGGGTCCTTTTTACAGAGGTTAATCAGATCAACGCGTCTCCGGCTGCAGCCCCCTCTCCAAAACGCCCCACGCGGAAGGAAAGCGAATCCGGAGCGCACGCCGGCGGCGGGGTACCGGGACAGGGGTTCCTCGAGGCTCCCCACTAGCGGGAGAGTGACATCAGAGGCTCGCGTGGATTGATCATGCAGCCAGCGCCACGCCGCGCCGGGAGGGGAGGGGAGGGGAGGGAGTGCGGGCGCGGGGAGCGGGCCTCCGGGCGGAAGCGGGCGGCACTAACCCTTCTTAAATTTACTCAGGCAGCCCGAGCTGCAGAAGGAGCGCACGGAGGCCGTCTCCCAGCAGCCGCGGCCCTTCATCCCCGCGGCGGGCGCGGCGGGGCGGCCTCCGAGCAGCCGGGCGCTACATGACTCCGGGCCCCGGGGGCTCGTGCGGACGGACGCACGGACAGCTCGGTGGGCCGCCCGGCGGAGGCGGCGGGCGCTTGTGGGTCCCAACGCCGCGTTACCACAATGCACCACTGCCGCCCGCCCGCCCGCCCGCCACCGGGTGCACGAGCCCGTTAACCCCGTCGGTGCCACCGTTGCTGCCGGAGCCGCCGAGGCCGCCCCCTGCGCCTCCCCAGAGAGCTTGGCCTCTGCGCTCCCGGAGCGAACCCCAGGGCACCCCAGACGCCGCGCGGGCTCCCCATTTAAACGTCACATTCTCCCGGGAACATCGGAGCCAAGGTGCCGCCTTCCTGCAGCCGCAGGCTCGGCGTCGTTTTATTTCAAAGGGCAGGTTGCCTTTGAGAGCCGAGGGGCCCCTGAGAAAGAGAGATGGCTGGCGCCCTGATGCTTCCAGGAAATCGGGGTCCCCCTCTGATTGGGCTGCGATGGCCGGTACACCTGTGTCCGGCCACCTGCAGCCGCCTGCCCACGGTCCCGGAGGAAGGCAACAGGCGGGTCCCCGGGGCACCAGGCTCCCTCGGCACTGCTGCCACAGGGGCACTGCTGCCACAGGGCGGCGGGCAGCCGGGGACCAACGTCTGTCTCCGCCCAGACCCCTGTAAGCCCACCTCCCCTGTCCGGCGGCTCGCAGGGCCTGTGCACGGTGTGTCCGATAGGCATCGGAACCCGAATTCTCCCAGTCTGAGCTCTCAACGTGCCCCACCCTTACCCCAGGCCTCCCCACCTCAGCCAGCCGAGTGCCACCCTCCTCCTCGCTCCAGACAGAAACCTTGGCGTCATCTTTGACCTTTTGGGCCCCTAGACCCGCCTCCAAGCTGGTCAGCCTCTCCCGACAGCTCTACCTTAGAGTGGGAAAGGAGCACAAGGCTCTGTGTCCAATGTCATTTGTTGCAAAAATTCAGACGCAAGCTGAGTCTAACAGTAGGCGAATGCTTATTTCATCAACTTCATGAATATTACAGAGCCATTTACACTTGTGTATGCGATGATGGCTCTGCAGAAATGAGAAGCTGTGCTTAAAAACAAGATGCGGAGAGGAAAAAGGCAAATCACGCAGAGAGTATAATTATGTAAAAACTATGCATCTAAGGAAATGTTAAAACAACAGGATCCCGGGCGAATTTCCTCCAGTCTGGGCTCCCAGAATGCCCCGGGCTTCTCTCTTTCCCAGGACCAGCATGCCCTGCTGTAGGTTCCCATTCACTTGCCTGTCCCCGAGGCCAGTCTGTGAGTTCCTTGATGGCAGGGATTGCTATTATTCTCGGCCTCCAGTGCGGCTCAGCACACGGCAGGTGCACACTGACTGAATGAATGAGTGTGGGAATAAACAAGCCAATCAATTGATTAATGAATCGATGAGGAAAGCAACTTAGTTACTCATCAGAGGCCCCATTTGGCCCAGAGTACACACCACACCACCTTCTTGTACTCCCAAGCCTTCCATCATGCTCCCCGCCTGACCCTTCTCGTGCACAACACCACACAGCCCCTTCTGCTGACACCACTGCCCCTTACCACCGGACCACAAGAGGTGAGCACCAGCTGGGAGTCCTCCAGGGCCACGACCTGGTGGTGGCTTCCTGACCCGAGCTGGTCACAGCCCTCCACCATTGTGGGAACTGAAGGCCTCTGGTTCCTCCCCTGGAGATATCCTGAGAATGCAGCTCTTTAAAATAGCCGTGTTCTAAGAAAAGCCTAACATAGATGCCGAGTGCCATCGTTATTAATAAGTGACTCTGCACCAAAGCCAAAGAATTAATTTGAGAGCAATTTATGATAATGTGTTGCTAGGCAATTAAAATAAACATTTGAGGGTAAAAAAAAATAGCAATTTGTCATTATTTTAGATCAGAAAAATGGAAGGGGGGAGCTTGGAAAAAGGCAAAAATGAGACATTCCTCCAGGGATGATGCCTCGGCCTGCCTCTGCCCAGATGTGCCCTCGGCGGCGAGGGATGGTTGGAGAGGCGGAGACCACTTCTCTGGAGCTGAGGCTGGCAGGCTTCGCCCTGCAGCGAGCCAGGGACTGCACTGCACCCCTGCACATGTGCTTGGAGGGGTGTCCTGCCTGAGGACCAGGGCGCCTGGAGTCCCCCACAAAGGACTGGTGTCGGGTCCTTCCAGGCAGACCTGAGGTTTCTGGCCTCTTCTCAGCCCATCTGCCCCCAGAAGTGGCAGGCCCGCCGGCCCCTCTGAGGACTCCTGTCTGTGACTGACCAGAGGCCCTTTGCTTGTTGAAATCCATTACTTTCACCAACAAACTCCTCAAGACAATCAAAGAGCGGGGATCCCCAAGGGATGACTATCCATTTGTCCAGACTTCAAATATTCCTTTTTTTTTAAAGACAGTGACAATAAAAGGAAACGAAAATGCAAATCTATTGTAGAATGTTTCGCCTTCTTTGTTGGTTATTAAAGTAGCACAAATTAAAGCAGCCTTCAGATAGAGTCCCCTTTTAAGTATATTAAATGGTCAAAATGTATTAACAGCCGATGCCAGTGACAGTGCAGTGAAGCTGGCATGGCCACTCCTTGCTGGTGGCATGGGATGGCAGATGCTAATTCCATAAACAGGTGTTATAGCGCATCAAGGTACCATGAGGCTGCTGCTGCCCTTAACTCAATAACCCAGCTCCTGGGCACTTTTCCTCAGGAAATAATTCACGAGAAGCAAAAAGCTGTCCGTACAAAGACATTCGCGGCATCATTATCTGTAACAGCACAAATGGGAGACTCAAATGCTCGTGCAGGATGCGTCAAGCATGAAAATACAACCACCCAGTGAACTTTTACGCAGACATTAACATGGATCGTTACAAAGACGGGAACTGTTAGCAAGAACGTGCAGTAAAAAAGGCAGAGCATGAAGCGCCATGTTTAATATGATGCCAAAAATGTGAGCTACAAATGTCTGTGCAGAGGCGGGGAAGGGAAGCTAACATGCAAAAATCAAAAGCAGCTTTGGGAAGGCGTGAGATTACTGGGGAATTTCTTGCATTCCAAGTGTTCTTTATCTCACCGTGCAATCTTTCCCACAAAGCAACAACAGTTAACAAGCTGCATTAATCAATTGAATTATTACTTGAAACCCTTTCCCAGGGGGACAAAGCAGGTGCAGGGGAGTCAGCTGGGAGTAGGTGCCCTGTTTAAGGAGCGTGAGTTTTGGGGCCACAGGATGGTGGGGACACAGGCAGGTGATCAGTGAGCAGGAAGTCAGAGGCAGTGGTAACATCAGTCAGGCTGCCTGGGGATGGGACTGGGGGTCAAATACATGAGCCTAAAACTGGATCTGCAACCCACTCACTGTGTGACTTGAAGCAAGTGCAGGGGTCTCTTCCTTGACTCTCACCCAGACGCAGTACTAGCTCCCTGTCAGGCGCTGAACTGTGCCCCACAGATTCGTATGTTGAAGTCCCAACCTGCAGTAGCTCAGAATGTGGATGTGTTTGGGGGTTGGGCCTTTAGAGAGGTGATTAAGGTAAAATGAGGTCATACAGGTAGGTCCTAATCCCATATGACTGATGTCCTATCAGAAGAGGAGATTAGACACAGACCAAGAGATGACCATGGCAGTGAGAAGGCAGCCACCAAACTAGCCCTGAGGAGAGGCCTCAGAAGAATCCAAACCTGCTGATCACTTGATCCTGAACTTATAGGCTCTGGAACTGTGAGGAAACCATGCCGGCTGTTAAAGACACGTAGTCTGTGGTATTTTGTATGGCAGCTCAAGCAAACTGATCCAGTTCCTTTGCTAGTCCTGAGATGACACCCCAGCAGGCTCAGAAAACACCTGGGAAAAGTGAACCGCCTCTGGGACAGGGCACTGATGCCCCGCACACACCGCCCAGCCAAGACCTGTGCTGGAAGAGTGGACCTCCGTGTCCGTCAATAAAATCGCTTAACTGAGAAGTTCAGAATGGCTAACGCGTTGTTAAAGCTTTTCCCAGGACCCCTGTGGATCTGGGGGTGAGCCTGGGCAGGATGGACTGAGGAAGCTGGCAAAACTGAAATTCAGTGAAATAAAGAGGTTTTGTTCGAAGTCAAAGAGCAAGTCCAGTCCAGAGAGGGGGGTCAAAGATGCAACATTTTAAACCTCCAGGCTCCATTTTTTCCCCATTACTGAAAAATAAGTCTCTGATGGATCTTACAACGTGAACATTTAGAAACTCCACAGCACCACAGCCACCATAAACAGAGTAAAAAAAATGAGCAACAAAGGGAAAATACTTGCAAAATATATAACTGACAGAGGAAAAATAACCAGAACTCAGAATGAGTTCCTACAACTCAGCATAAAACAACACAAACATCTAAAGAGGAAAAAATGGCAATGGATGTGAATACATGAGTCACAGAGCTGCCTGGTCAGCAACAGAGAAAAGTATAAGGGTAATAAGGGGAATGGAAAACAGAACAAGGAAATGCCTTTTAATCCACCCATCAGAGTAACAGCGAGTAAACAGAATAATGGGGTAGCCTCTATTGACAATCCCCACTTTGGGAAAATGTAAGTGTATGCAGTCTTTGTGGCTGACAGTTTGATAGTGTCTGTTCATATTTGTCATGGGCATGCCCTTGTAACCTGGCAATTCCATGCCGGTTAAGTTTCCAGGGGAAGCTTACACACATGCACAGAGAGGCATGTACAGGAAGGCTCAATAGAGCACTCTCTGAACAATAATAAAAGGTAAAGAACTTCACTGTCCATCAAGAGGGAAATGATTAAATTATGATGCACTACAGAATTCTTTTAAAAAAATACACTTTATTGATTTTTTACAGAGAGGAAGGGAGAGGGATACAGAGTTAGAAACACTGATGAGAGAGAAACATCCATCAGCTGCCTCCAGCACACTCCCCACTGGGTATGTGCCTGCAACCAAGGTACATACCCTTGACTGGAATCGAACCTGGGACCCTTGAGTCCGCAGGCCGACGCTCTATCCACTGAGCCAAACTGGTTAGGGCGCACTACAGAATTCTATGAAGTTATTTTTAAAATGAGAGGTCTAGCCAAAACCGGTTTGGCTCGGTGAACAGAGCTTCGGCCTGCGGACTGAAGGGTCCCAGGTTCGATTCCGGTCAAGGGCATGTACCTTGGTTGCAGGCACATCCCCAGTAGAGGGCGTGCAGGAGGCAGCTGATGGATGTTTCTCATCCATGTTTCTATTTCTCTATCCCTCTCTCTTCCTCTCTGTAAAAAAAAATCAATAAAATATATTTAAAAAATAAAATAAAATGAGAGGTCTATTTATATTGACATGTAAAGATCTCCAAATACATTGTTGAGGGGAAAAGGAAGCTTATCAATCAATATGCATGATTTTATTTCATTTATATATGTGTAAGTTGTGTGTGTGTGTGTGTGTGTGTGTGTGTGTATGGCTTTGTAAATATATGGGGACAGATTTGGAAAAGCATCACTGTTAACAAATGGTGTATACACCTCTTGGGAGGGAAGTGAACGGGAGGAGGTGATGAAAAACGACAATTTTATGTTATATATTTTAGAATAAATATTTTATAATCTTGTGTCTCTTAACCAAAGTAATCTTGCAACAAATTACAATTGGAACAAAGTGCCAGAATTGACTGTTTATGTTGAAACCCATGAGACCCTACAAAAGACTCCAATGGTGGAAGGTCAGGCATACAGGGTGAGCTTGGCGGCAGGAGGGCCCAGAAGTCACGTCAGAGAAGCCACCGCAGCAGCGCACACAGACCAACCTGGCAGGCAGCAGTCAGAGAGGGGCTGGAGCACTTGGCGCACCCGGGGCACAATCTCCATGAAGCGGAGGAGCAGAGCCGCCCATGGTGACGGGCCCTGCAAAGAAGGGACACAGCTGCAACCAGGCGTGGGGCGGCACGTCCCAGTTCACACTCCCCGGCACACGACAGCCCTCGGAGCTAGGCCCGCGGACCGCAGCGACACCGCACTCCCCACCCTCGGCTCCACTGCCGCTTGGCTCACCTGGCCTGGGACACCTGGCCGTTCTCTCCCTTGGCTGGCTCCTGTCATCTGGACACGGGCACGGGCCTCCCCTCCCTGAGGGGCCCTTAATGAACAGATGCCACCCCAGAAAGGGGATGGGAGGCTACTTGGAAGCAAGTCCTTCCTCAGGGTGCACATTACACCCTGGCTTATCTCCTGCTACGACACTCATTGATCTTGTCTGTCTCCCTGTTCCTACGGCTGCCACAACTGCCTGCTCCAGACAACAGAAATTCCTCCTCTCACGGTTCCCGAGGCTAGAAATCCACAATCAAGGTGTTGGTAGGGCCGCACCCCCACAAAGGCTGTAGGGAAGGATCCTTCCCTTCCTCTTCCAGCTTCTGGTGGCCTCGGCCGGTCTGTGGCGGATGGCAGCATAATTGGCGCCTCTGCCTCTATCTCCATGTGCCTGCCCCTGCATGTCTTCACGGGACCTTTCCCCTCTGTGTGTGTCTCAGTCCGAATTTCCTTGGTCTTATAAGGACACCACCAGTCATATTGGATGAGGGACCATCTTCATGACCTCAACTTGATTACATCTACAAAAGCCCTATTTTCGAATAAAGTTACATTCACAGGTGGGAAGGGTTAGGACTTCAACATATGTTTTTGGGGGGGCACAATACCACCCCCAACACTCACCTTGGCATTACTGATACGCAGCCCTGAACCTGACCTGCAGCAAGGCTCAGGTGGTCGCTGTGAGGGAATGAGTGAGCCAGTGTGCTCTGGTCCAGGCAGGGGGGACAGTCAGAGGAGGGACTGGGTCTGGAGGACGTGGAGCGGGAGAAGGTATCCAGGCAGGAGGAGGACCACTGCCAGGGAGAGCCAGATTGCACGAGAGGCTTGCCAGTCCGGGCTGAGACATCTGCCCATGTGCCGCAAGCAGCAGGGGCCCGGGGAGGTTTGTCAGGAGAGCAGTGCTAAGCACAGAATCGGTGTTCCTGAGAGATGCATCTGCCTGGGGCATCCAGGGGCAAGGCTAAAAGGAGCCCGTTCCATGCTGGGAGACAGCTAGGTCAGAGGATGTTGCAAATAGCGATAATGAGGAAGTGAATGAGGGCTGTGGCAGCAAGGCCCGGGAGAAAGGACGGAATCCGGAGAAAATGTGGTAGGAAAACAGACAGGGAATGGCCTCAGCGGGGAGGAGAGGAAGGAGTGGAGGCTTGAGGGGCTGGGGCTCAAGGCAGGAGACAGAAGAGGATGGGGCCAGTGACTGAAATGGCAGCACGGGGAGAGCAGGGTGCCTGCAGAAGCAGCGATCGGTTAGCCTCATGAAATGCCTTTCAATTAAAAAAAAACAAGCTCATTAAGCCACCACTGAGGCAGGCGGTGTCTGCGCAAAGCAGCTCTAAGAGATCTATCTGCAAACTTTGTAAATAATTCAAGTTTATGGGCAACAAGCACTTCTTTTTATATCAGTGCCTGTCTGCAGGCTGTTAGCAGCAGCATTTTTGGAGAAAGTTCTCAAGCCAAGGGAACTAGAAACTCAACTGAATAACCTTTAAATCACCTCCTCGCCCAGGGAACTGGAAATCAATGCAGTCTGCAAATACGATCTTGTGCCAGCGGCGGCCAGATGGAACTGCTGCCTGGGTAGGGGAGCCAGGGTCCCAGGGAGCGGCACACCTCGGGGGCATCTCTGGGTCCACAGAGGTCCCTGGTT
Source organism: Lasiurus borealis (assembly GCA_004026805.1). Taxonomy (NCBI): domain Eukaryota; kingdom Metazoa; phylum Chordata; class Mammalia; order Chiroptera; family Vespertilionidae; genus Lasiurus; species Lasiurus borealis. The sequence continues at coordinate 37,060 of PVJN01009263.1, read as the reverse complement.
CAGGAAGCCCTTTCTAACAGCAACACCTCCCACTTCCCCAAGCAGCCCATTAGGAGAGGAGGGGCGCTTGGCCTGGGGGGTGGAATAAAGACCCTCCCCTGCACCCTCCGTGGATGAGTCATTCCCTCCCTGGCCTCAGGCTCCTCCTATCCTGGGAGGTCAGTCTCATTCACTTCCAAGGACTCTTCCACCTTCTAGCTTTGCTTACAACTGGGGCTGCTGCTTGTTGCGGATCACAAACTCCATCCCTGGGTGAGGATGGGATGACTTGGCCGGCCTGGGAGGGAAGGTGCTGTTACCTCAGCATGAGAATGGAGCCCTGGATTGTGGGCCTGGAGATCAGGGTGACCCCTGGGTGTGCCGCTTTCTGTGCCAACAGCTCGTCTGTGAGGCCCTCTCCTCCTGCTGGAGAGGCGGGTGCCATAGTCAGACCGTGGGCACCTGTGATCCAACCTCTCTGAGCCTCAGCTTCCTGGTTTGTGCCCTAGAGATGGTAATGGTTCCCCTCTCATGGAGTGGCTATGGGGATGGAGTTACTATGGGAAAGTCCTGAAGTAATTCCTCACCCAGTGTTACATGCTATCACCATGAGCATGTGGGCCAGAAGGCGACATGCATTTTAAGAGGAAAACCCAGCACCAGAGAGAGAACCACAGGAGGGGCAGTGGCAACTCTTCTCCCTGCAACAAACACCCCCTCCCCCCTCCACACCCCCCGTTTCCAGGAAGGGGCTTCTCTGAACAGAGACCTCCCAGGCCTTTGGCATTTAGCCTCCTTTCCTCCTGAAGGGAAAGTACCCTGGTCCTTTTGCCCAAACTCCACTGATGGCCAGCCAAGGCGGAACCAAGGACAGTTCCTACCTTGGGAACACCGCCACCAGCGGGACCAGGCTGCCCCAAGGCGAACTACTGAGTCCTTTCATGGCCCTCACAGTTTGAGAACAAACACCGGTGTGTGAGGATTTTGTCTCAACCTCACATTCAGCTAATCACCAGTGGTGTAGACTGAGGCAAGAGATGTTAAGAATAACATCGGGCAACTACAATCCTGTGCTGAGTTTACATGTCAGGCAGCTATTGCTTTCTCTGTTACAAATGATAGAGACACTAAGTCATGGCATAATGATTAAGAGGTATAATGGGAATTCAAACCCAGATCTTTCGATATACAAAGCTGAGTCTCTTTTCACTCCTTCACACAATACAGCCTTTGCCACCATCCCTAGTACCATTCTACCAGGAAGCCGAGACCAATTGCTTTCATCGCAATGAAATTTGTCCTATTGCTGACTATTCATCATCATCTCTTTAATTTCTGCCCTCGTCTTGAGAAACCCAATCAGAAAGATTCTGTTCATATTTTTCATGCATAGCTTATAAAGATGCATAGATGCAGGCTTGATCTGATACAACCAAGGGCAGGCCTTCTGAACAGAGACTGAGAGCTGAATCTAGGACTGGGTATCACCCAGTCACCTTCAGAAGGATCTTCCTCAGTTACCCAGGAGAACGTGAGCCCACCTGAATTATTGAGGAGGTTTTAAGTTGCTCAGACCATGAATAAGAATAAGTAGGCTGATTGCATTACAGGTGTACAACATGCCAATGTATGTATGTATATATGTATACATATATCTCCCAGTTGATCCAGTTACAGAAAACTTTGGGGCTATCAATCTACTTTCACAACCAACAATATGCAAAACTCAAGTACACTGGTTTCCCAGAACAAAAGCAATGGCCTGCTGCTTAGCTGGCCTTCCATTATACATTTTGAACTTCACATTTTTATGAAACAAGTCAGCAAGGATGTCAAAGCACAGTTATGAGTCAGACGTCCTTCCAGACAACTGCTCTCTAAAGAGATTTATTCATCCGGCTGAAATGATAGGTGTTGACATGAGAGGTTAAAAACGTACCCACCCAAAAACAAAAATGCTTTTCTTGACCACAAAAAGGTGGCCAAGAATAATGCAAATCGAGTATATGTCAGGTGTGCAGTTATTATACTTTCCCCTTACGAACTTTCATTTCTCCCGAACATTGGTCAATACCCGGGTACCGAGTAGTCTGCTGAATGCAAGTAATGCTGGTATTCTTGGCATGCACTTCCATCAGCAATGCAGCACCAACGCAGCTCACACTGACCCTAAAACTAGCACATCATCTCGCCTGTCTTTTCCACCTCCCTCTCATTTCATCGGCACCATCAGACATCCGATGCTCTAAGGAAGCTGCCCACCAGAGTCAGTCTAATGCACACAGCTTCAGCTAGACAGAACAGAACACAGACCCAGTCCTCCGGCATCAGCCTGCAAAGATTCAGGTTCATTGGCATCCATCGGATTAGAACTCCTCATACGACTTGGAATCTAGCGCAACCAGACCTCTGCACGGTTCTGGAGGATGGTCCCTCCACCTCCACCCCCCCTTCTTCCACCCTCTCACCTCCCAACACATCGAAGGTCCTTTGTCAAGGTAGGAAAGCCCCCCGCAAAAGTCTGCCCCACAGGTTCTAGGAGCCAAGAGGTCTATCTGTCTGACCTTGCCAGGTGATGGAGATGGGAACCGAGTGCTGGTGGGGTCGAAAGCAGAGGTGACCCATCAAATTTAAACACATCTCCCCCGTCAGTGGGTGGCTCAAGGCACGAGGGGAGCAACTTTAGGGGCTGAGAAAGCCCAAGGCTCCTCTGGCTGGTAGTTGCCCAGTGTGACCCCAAACTGCTTACTCAGAGGTGCAAGCTGGCTGGAGAAAGGCTTTTCCTGTGACGGGCACTACCAGAGTTTTAAATCCCCTTCGCCTGCTGAGAACACCACACACACACACACACACACACACACACACACACACTAGCAGGGAGTGCCTGCCCAGTATCCACTCCAGAGCTCAGTCCAGCTCGCTCACCACAGCCAGGCGCACCGAAGTGACCCTCGCCCCGGAAGCCCTGGTCATGGCAGTTGAGGTGCGGTGGGTTCCTAAGGCGGCTGGAGGCAGGGAGAGGACTTTACCTCTGGCACGCAGCCCCAGGGAAGGCTCCAGCCTGCCTTCCCTCTAAAAGATGGCTGGCCTCTCTCGGAGCTGAATTCCAGTGGCTGGACTGCCTGGGGCCAGACCTGTACAGAGAAGGGAAGGTATTTCCCCTGTGACTCCAGTCTGGCAAAGAGCCTTTCCCGGTGTGGTGCAGTGGGCTGCACCTACGGTGGGAGGAGATGCCTGCGACTGTCCTTCTGGCTAAAGCTTTGCCCCTGGCTGTGAGGGCAGAGGGGTCTGCTGCCTATTCCAGGACCGGGGAAGTACCAAGGTAGAGGTCTGAGCCCTCAGCCCTATGGGATGCTCAAGATGAGGGCTCAAAGGAATTTGCAACGGGGAAGGGAAAGCCCAAGAGATCTCATACCCCAGGATCCATCAGCCCCAACCCTGCTCTGCCTGCCCCAACTCACCCCAGGGAGGGGCTCCCGGGTGTGAACGTGGGTCCGGCCCCGAGGCTGAGGGGACTCTTGCAGCTGCCGCTGCCGCTGCTGCTGCCGCCGCCGCTGCCTTCCCGCCGCTGCGTTCTCAGTCCATTTCGGTGCAGTGCCGGCTGCCACCGCCGAGCCGAGCCCGGGAGAAGGAGGGCGGTCCCGGGATTGGGTGTGTGCTGCCCCGCGGCCCCGGGCCCGCCTCCCCGCCGCGGCCGCCCTTTCAGCACCGCGGACAGCGGCCAGCCCGCAGCTTGGAGCGCAGGGCTCTGCCCTCCGGTCAGCGGTCAGCCGTCAGCCCGAGGGCGGCCTGGGCGCTGCGCCGTGTCCTCATTCCTTCAGCCTCCTCCCCACCCACCCACCTCCGGAGGCCGCCTCCGTCCCTCGGGGGTCCGCTGGGAGAGCACGGGGTGCTGCGAGAGGCCACCCGCCAGTCCCCGGAGGGCCAGGTGCGCCTCCTCCCGTCATTCGTTGTCCCCAGTCGGGATAATGCTCTCCTCTCACCCTGCCGGCTAGACAAAGGCGAGCGCTCCGGGAGGGACCGTGGACGCGAGGCAGCTCAGCCTCTTAAAATGCGCGAACGCAGCCGGAAACCCGACCCGGCACTACGGGCGCTATCTCAGCCCCATCGAACGAGGCCAAAGGGGGCTGGCCCTTGGCCCTTGGGTAGCAGCCCTTGGCCCAAGCCCTCGTTTCTCTACTGTCTTACGCAAGGAGTTAACCAGTTAGGGTCCGTCTCGGGAGCTTGGGGGGGAAGGACCACTGAGGTCCCATTCCCATCTGGAATTCAGTTCCCTCCCCCACATCCTCGGTACCAGAGTGTCTGTCAATAAACCAACAGATGGGACTGCCGGAGTGAGGTGGCATCATGCAGAGCCACTTCCGCGGTTTTCATTTCTGTTCACATCCCTTCCATCGCTCCTTCAGGAGGGTCCCCGACTGAGATGGGGTTCTGGCTCTGACCGCCTCTGGCGCAGAAACGCCACCCCGGGTCTCGGGAGCCCTCGTGACAGCTTTGCTTCATGACCTTGACTGTCCCTGTCCACTCGGAGCCTCTGCTCACCGTCCCTCACCAGGAAACCAGGTTCCTGTCCACCCACTGACACCCGAGAGCTGCGGTGCTGGACCTGGTGCCGCGGGTGCTGGGGCAGGAGCTGACCTTGTGGGGTGTGGCTCTTCGCCTTGTCCTCTGCCTCCACCTCCACTTCCTTGAGCCCCCAGAACACTCCCCGCCAGTACCATGCACCGGAAAATCGTTCTAACGTCTACACTGCCACCTACCTGCCCCGTACCCAGGCATCCTTGCTCTCCAGAACGGCTACTACTGTTTTTATGGGGGCCTGGCAGTTCGCATCAGTGTTCATAGCACTATTGAAAGGCACATAATAGTTCTTCTTTAAATAACCCTCCCCTGAGGACATGCTTATTGATTTTAGGCTAATGGGGAGGGAGGAGAGAGGAACATCGATGTGAGAGAGAACATCAATTGACTGCCTCCTGCACATGCCCCGACTGGAGTTCAAACCCACAGCCTAGGTATGTGCCCTGACTGGGAATCAAACCCGTATCCTTTTGGTATGTGGGACGACGATGCTCCAACCAACTGAGCCACACCAGCCAGGGTAAGAAGCACACAATAGTTCCTGAATGAGTAAGTCCAATGTAAGTACTACCAAGAAAGGCATCATATTAAATCTGCTTGGGAATTTTACCTAATTCATATTCTCATTCTCTCTCTCTCCTCACCCTCAGGCCCCCATGCTGCTAAGCTGACCTTGGGGTGGCAGGCAGGGAGAAAGAGGCTCTAGGCTGCCAGAGAGTCAGAACAAGGTCCTTGCCAGGGGGCGATACACCAACACTGAGAAGGCATTCAGCAGTAGGTTGTCTCACGGCTGTGCTCAGGGCCCTTCAAATGACTGCAAACCAAGTGACAGGGCAAGTCAGAACCACTGGACAGGCCGAGGACCTGTTCTCCCCACAGCTAATTCCTCAAAAACACAGCTGCTGCCAGCACCTTCTCCGCAGCAGCGCTGAGGGGGTGAGTAAGCCACAATTCACCTCCGCCTAATGGAAAACGTATTTGCCGCTTCCATCAAAGTAGTCCCGGGCGTAACTCTACTCTGGGAACGCAGCAAACTGGCAATAATCTGCTTTTAAAAGGCGTCAGAGGTAAAGTGGACTCCCGGCTCTGTCACACGCTAGCTATGAAATCGCCGGGCACACAGCAGGCGCACGTGGCAGGAATTATTAATGTTACTGCCCAGAGCGGAGAACAGCTCTCTGATGTCAGGTGGGCTGGGGAGTGATAGAGACTCTGGGCTCTCAAAATGCTGGGATAGAACACGCCTGCAGCTCGTGCTTTTCACATTGTTTGTTTCTTCCCCAACAGACAAGAAAGAAGGGAGAGCCCAAAACAGTTTTCAATCAGCTTTTATCTCTATAAAACATGTTGTCAACCAATGGTAATTGGCCAGAGTACTTTACATTTTGCTTGAAAATATTGTTTCTCTTCATCTGACTTTAACTGTCATGTGCTGGTGGCAAACCCAGATTATGAATGATTCATGCAGAGACACAGTGACTAATTAAACCTCCAAAGGGACTATTCATTAAGAAATAGAAATGCAAACTTTTTACTCATGGGCTTGCAAGTAGGTATCTGCCGGAAGCATTTGCGGAGGGTTTGTAACCTCGGTTTCTTCTGCAAACAATCCTGCAGATGGTCCATGAAAAATACATTTGCATCCATAAACTATTTCTTATTATGCAAACCATGGTGATTGAAGATTCTGTATGTAATTCCTGAATACTTAGTGGCTTTTGGTGTGTTTTTTTTTTTTCTGTTTTGATGAATGCTTATGGGTTTTTTGATCATGAGCCCTCTGACTCTATTGTTATATTTAAGTGATATTTATATCTTTACCTATTGATCTGGGGACAGGGTAGGAAGCTAGCTGGCCTGACCCCAGCCCTAGGAGATGACTGTGACCGTCTGTCTTGAGCGCTGACCTAGCTAAGGCACTCTGCTGTCTGTTCCACAGTTTGTTTTTCTCTATCCATAAAGTAGAATTAATTAAGACTGGCAGCGTATTTCGTAAGACTGTGGTGTAGACGTGGTAAAGAGACAGGACTGGTTATATTTAGCACAGACATGAGCTCTTGCAACCTGAAGAAGGGCAGTATTTGAAGCACGAATTACCTTGGCCTTGACTATCAAAATCCTCCCAAGCAACAGAACTTAAAAATGAATTAAACAGATCCCACTCCCCTTGGCTCAAGACAGCCATGTGATACAAGAAGGCAAACACAGATAATGGGAGAACAGGCCTCACCTAATATTAAAGTGTTGATGCCAGATTTTACCAGCCACACTTGCCAGTGTATTCTCAGCAAGTTACATCTCAAAAACATCTTAACCTTTGGGGCTGCTTTCTGCATTTTGCTTAGTCTAAAGAGGCTTCCTGATATACTGCCTGAAAGCTATGGGCACACAGGTTAGGAGAGCAAGGAGCAGTAGAACATGTTTGGCACGTACACGCGCGCGCACACACACATACACACACACACACACACACACACACACACCTCCAAATCCAACACCCAATCAGAGAGCTCCTTGAATTCTCAAGATGAACATTGAGCCTCTGGCTTTGTCCCCTTTCCTGTCAAGGATCACGTGTGTGTGGAAACTAGACAAGCAACCAAAACCGCTACAAAGTGGGTGGTGCGGTATCAAGTTGACAATCTTTTCTTTCTGTCTCTCTAAAAAGGGGGTCAAGAGTAGTGCCGTGTATTTCCATGGGGCTATATAGCCAAAGTCTTCCCCTGAACCCCAGGATGCCTGGTCCCACAATTTCCGGTGTGTGTGGCTGTGTGGGCAGTAGGAGTGGGAGCTGGAGGGAATGGCAGTGGTTGGGATCATGGCCATGTCTTCGTTTCCTTTAAATTCCCTGTACCGTCACCATAATGTTTTTAAAGGGATAGGAAATCAAGATTGAGTGAACAGCAGAGGATGGTTTTCCTTCCCCTTCTCTTTCAAAAGACAGTATCCATTTCCTCCCACCACCTCCCCCGCTTCCAGACTGACAGACATCTGCGAACCAGCCCACCAGGCTCCACTAACTGGGCTTTCTATCTAACTGCTCTCTGAGCGGCTGCCATCTCTCTCCCGGGCAGCTAGCTCTGTGCCCCCTCAGCTGAAGGGGGCTGTCACTGCAGGCATTGCTGCATTTTTCTCCTGCACCGGTTATCAATGGCTGTGAATGTGATAGAATCTGGGAGACCTGAGCACTCAGTGTGATAAGCATTTATGTACAAACTAGAGGCCTGGTGCATGAAAATTCATTCCTCAGCCTGGCCTGAGCCCTCTCTCAGCCTGGGACCCCTCTGGGGATGTCCATCTGCTGGCTTAGGCCTGTTTCCGGGGGAATCTGGCTTAAGCTGGCAGTCAGACATCCCAGGAGCCCTTGAGGGATGTTTTACTGACTCTTTAGCACTACTGAGGAGGTGGGCTGCACTCACAGCCTTCAGCCCTGCTTGTGGCTGAGTGGAGCACACTCACCCTGTGGGAGTGCACTGGCCACGAGGGGGCAGCTTCTGCGTTGAGCGTCTGCCCCCTGGTGGCCATTGTCCATCATAGCGACCTGTTGTTTCACTGTTAGGGTCAATTTGCATATTACCCTTTTATTATTTAGGATGGAACAGTAGTGGCATATTTATATGAGCTAAGGCAAAAGCATTTCCAGGGAGTACCTTCCCTTAACCTAGCCATGCATTTCCGCTAAAGGGGAATATAAACTGGAACAATCTTTGTGGTGGATAACTTGGCAACATATCAAAATGGGAAGCAGGCACTTGACTTAGCAATCCCTTTTCTAAGAATTTGCCCTTAGGAAATCATCATACTGGTGCCAAAAACCCCCACAAAACTCAGGGAGCAAAGAAAGGCTGTCCCAGTGCCTTTTCTGATAACAAGGAAACACTGCACACAACCTAAGTAGTTTAAAAGTGTTTAATTAGCCCTGGCCAGGGAGCTCAGTTGGTTAGAACACTGTCCTGATATGCCCACTGATATGAAAGTATAAAGCTAGATCTAAATGCATCTGCATACAGAAAGCATTCCAAGGCAGTGAACTTCAGGGTTAGCAGATTAGAGAATTTTCTCCCTTTTATGTATTTTCCAGGATCGTTGCACCTTTCCTTTTTCTCTGTGAGTGTTTTTACAAAACAAAGGCTTTTTTTCTGAAAAGGCAGGCATGTGCGGGAACACCCTTTTCACTTCTAGCATTCTGACTGAATGGCCTTGGGTAATGGCACATGCCTAACTAAAGCCACTTGGCTACTTGGCTACTTGGCACTCCACAACCCCCACGCCACCACGCAAGTGAGACTCAGTAACTGCCGGTGGGGGAAGGGGTGCGACAGAGCGAGCCTTCCAATCCCAGAGCTCAGAATACCTCGCCCTGACCTTTCCGAGTTTATCTCCAAATCACAGCTCTCACGGGCAGAGTGAAATGCAGCAGGTGCCAGGGGGATGTCCCCGCTCCACTTGCCTTGGGTTTAGGTCACACGTTCTGACCTGGCCCGGGACCCTCTGCCTTGGAAATGAGTGACACAATGAGCCACAGCCTCGCCTGCATCAGAGCCTGGAGCTCAGGCTTGCAGATCCACTGACAGGTTAACACCTCAATGGCAACAAAGCATAAGCTTTTCAGATCTGATAATTACAAAGGCAAGTGCTAATGTGCCCTTTAGCTACCAAGAAAGCAATGAGTCATCAAGGTGATTGCCCTGCCAGGAAAATTATTCTTAACCCGCCTTAATGATAAGGCTGTATCTCATGCAGACTGAACCTGTGTCCACTTTTTCTTATCAAATGATTGTGACCTATTGATCCTACTAATCCTCTAACGAAGGACAGTCCTCCCAATAAAAAAATAAAAAAAAACCATTTCAGAATGCCTGTTTTTCTACTGAAATAAGAATACCCACTTTGAGCTGCTGACCCATCCAGGAGAAATGGCTGCCCTTCTGGGCACCATTAAATGCCCAGCCTGGGCCACCAAAAGCCCTTTGCTCAGCTCCACCCTTTACCACTATCTGTTTCACTGACCACAATTCACACCCATGTTCACACCTAGAAGATAGGGGCCAAGATCTGGATGCAGGTGCACCTGGTGAACACCCTACCCGGTCCCTTCTGTCTCCCTGGATCCAGTGCATTTAAAAAGCCTGTGAGAGTAAAACAAACTCCATTATTCCATGGGAAGCCTGGAATTTGAAGATGGGGGATCCAAGCCAGCTGTGGCAGGCAACCCAGGGAGTCTGAGCAGACCATGTTTCTTCAAACGAGATCCACGAGGGGCTGCCGTGAGGCCTCAATGGGATGCTTATTAAAAATGGGGGATTCTGCTCCGGCTGGTGCTGCTTAGTGGTTAGTGTTGACCCTTGAACCGAAGGTCTGTGAGTTCGATTCCTGGTCAAAGGCAAGTACCTGCGTTGCTGGTTCCCTCCCGCACAGGTCAGGGTGTGTGCGGGGGGAAAAAACCAGTTGATGTGGCTCTCACATCGAATTTTCTCTCTCCTCCCTTCCTTTCCTCCCTTCCACTGTCTCTGAAAAAGCAACGGAAAAATATCCTCGGGTGAGGATTAACCAAAAAATAATAAAAATGGGGGTTCCTGATCATCAGATCAGCATCTTGGTGATCCGCCCCTAAGAATTTTAATGTGCTCACCCCAGGGGACTTCATGCCCACCCAAGTTAGAGAAAAGGCATCGTGTTGTTTAATCCGTGCCAGTCAATATTTTTGCTAACGTAATGAGCTCACAAGAGGCCTCATTATACCTTCTGACAAGCTAAGCAGATGGGGCTTCCCCCTGCGAGAGGTCTGAGAGGTAAGAGTGTTCCCGTGGCTGTGTTTTCCTTTTGTCCTGAGATCATGTACTCGTGTCCCCACCCAGAGAGTGAGGACGAAGGAGGAGCCACAGAGGAGCTCACCGTGGCTCAGTCCTCGCAGGCATTTCCCAAGCACTGGGGAGCAACTCCCCCCCGACAAGGAAGAAACCCTGCGTTTCAGGAAGCCTTTCTCTCAAAGGGGAGGAGGGGAATGTTGAGTGGACCAAGGCGACACCACCGTTTCTCTAGGCCCCCTGCATCAAAAGCAGCAGGTTTGCCGGGAGCTGCGGGGCGGCGCCATGCTCCCAGGAATTTACTTCCCTCTCAGGGGGCCACGACCAACAGGAACGGGAGGAAAGCCTTCGAGTCCTACCTTTCAGAGGATTTTCATGTCAGAGCGGCAGGATGGCAGGCTGCCCAGATGTTCTATAGGGTCAGCCCCCAGGGCCGCCCGTCACTCAAGCTTCCCTGACCCCCGCACAGATGTGAGCTTTAGTTGCTCTAAGGACAGAACCTTGGCTGCCTGAGATCATTCCAAGCGCTGGGCTGTGATATCAGAATAGGGCTATGACATCAGTGGTGGGGGGCAGGCCAGCCTGGGGAGCAGGGCAGGAGAGAAGGAACTCTCAGGGGATGGATTAGCCCCCCCCCACCCCCGCCGCCTCGAAGTAAGGCCCAAGACAGAGGGGTGGCCAGCTCTATATTCCACCATGCTTACAACCCCCAGCACCCCACTGGGAAGCTAACCTGGAGATCTGAAAATGATTCTCAGGTACTGAGAGGCAAGTCAGACAATCTGCTGGGGCTTAGACATGAATTCAGGAGCAAAGAGAGCAAATGAGCCGTCCTCTAGCGCCCCCATGTGGCAATTGAAGGAATACTCTACTTTCTGACTGGGAAGTTCAACTTTGGACCAGGCCTGGAGTCAGGAGCAGGGGGGCTGGTTGTTGAGTCCTCCCAGGATTCAGTCAAATGCAGGGACAGGAAATGCAGGTCGCCCTTTTCATCTGAGTTTGAGAAATACTAGAAATAAATTATCGTATAAGTATGTCCTAACTATAACTAATTCATAGGACACATTTATACAGAGACATTATTTGTGATGCATATGAAGTTCAAATTAAACTGGGTGACCTGTATTTTTATTTGCTAAATCTGGCAATCACACCCAGGGAGACTTTTTTTTTCTTAAATGCAGGCGACCCCCATCCCCATGCTGCTCTCATTCATTCAGATTTACCAGGGCAAGGGAAGCTGGGAACCTGTGTTCTTTTTAAGTTGCCATGGTGACTAATATTAATAACTACAGCTGACTTTTTTTTTTTTTGGAGCAATTGCCAAGCCATGTGCTAAGTTCTTTTTATGCGTTTCTAGGTTAATCCTCTACAAGGTGGTTCCATTATTAAGCCTATTTTATAGAGAAATGATGCAAAAGACGGCAAGCAATTTGCCCAAGGTCACACAGACAGGGAGGTTTGAACACAGGCAGGCTGACCTAGAAATCTTGGAACTGGAAGGATGCTAGGAGGTCTGTAATCGAAGCCTCCGATGGACTGACCAGTGGGGAATCTGAGGCTCTGGGAGGGCCTGGCTCGCGCTAACCTCTATGCTCTGGACGCAAGGGGCCGAGCCAGGCTGCAGATACAAGCGTCTGGCCCTGGCAGGGGTCTGGCTCAGGAAGGGTTTCAGAATGGCCCCTCCTTGAAGGATAAGCAAACTTAAGGGAAAGCAGGGTATGGGGAGGGGCTGGGTGCTAGGGGAGAGGGTTTGCCGACAAGAGGCTCAGCATGCATTCTGAAGGGTCTCCTCAAGTCCAGGAACAGATTTTCTTCCAAAGAAAGGGCACCAGCCTGACCCTCACAAACATTTCCATCCTGAGAACTGCCAGCCACCCCACAACCTAAGCATCTCCCTGCTGAGAACGCACGGAGCCAAGCGGGAAGGGCGAACACACACCTCGACCTGCCAGGTTTGGTCCAGAGCAGATGGGGTCTCCTGGTCACCCCCTCCCCCCCAAGGGCTTTCAGTTCCCTCTCTCTCTGCAGACCCACCACGTCGTACGCACACCCACTGCGCCAAGCACGCTACCTGAACGGCTCTTCATGTGGACAGCCTTGGCCTTGGCCAGCTCCAGGGCGGTGATCCACTGCTGCCGCTCCACCTCCGAGCCAGCCTTGAGGTGGTAGGTCTTTGCCGCACTGATGAGCATGATACCGTAATAGTCCTCCCTGTCAACGTGCACGGTGGACATGTGGATGGTGCCCCGGCAGGTGTGGGCCATCTCACCCTGATTTCTGTAGGATGCAAGAGAAGATATGGGTTGAGGCAGCCCAACTCAGTAGCTCCAGGCTAAAGAAAGCCTCCGGGCAAATCCTCACAATCTCAGACCCTGGAAGCTGGGAGAGGCCCTGTGTCAGAGCGGGGACCGATCGCTGAAGGCTTGGTTGAGGGGCTTTCGGTGGGCACGGGGAGGAAGGGGGAGGGCCTGCACTAGTGCCATGTGCAGGGCATGCCTCCTGTGGTCTGAGCCCTCGCAGACAGCAAGCAATGGAGACGGGTGGCTGCCCAGGTCTCTAACTCCATAGCAGGCTCTTTCCACTGAAGTCTCAGACCCACAGAGATGAGCAGGGTAGGAGCCTGAGATTCCTGCCACCACAACTGAGAGTACAGACCCAGGCCTCCAGGGATGGGCTTGGAAGCAGCCCTCTCACTTATGCAACAGTTTACCAAGCGCTTCTTCACGGTTTGTTTCAAACAGCCAAGCAGGGCTGTTTACCGATGGAGTCACAGAGGTTTGGAGACTTCCTCCCACACTAGGCAGGGCTGACTAGTGTAACCAGCAGGATATTGAGGAAAGAAAAAAAAGAGTGTGACTTTGAGGGTAGGGTCCTATGTGCTCTCTCTCTTGGATCACTGTTTCTGGGAAAAGCCAGCTGCCATGTCAGGACACTCATGCAGCCCTTTGGAGAGGTCCATCTGTCAACAGCCAGCATCACGTTGTTAGGCATGTGAGTGAGCCTCCAGCCCCAGTCGAGCCTTCAGATGAGTGCAGCCCTCATGAAACACCCTGAGCCAGCATCACCCCAACTAACCACCCACTCATGAATTCCCCACCCATGGAAATGCTAAGATGTTTACTACTGTTGTAAGCCACTAAATAAAATCACTGTTGTTGTGAGCCTCAAAGTTACGCAGCAATAACTAATCAGCCCGGTGCACATGGGCAGCTGATTCTGCCCGCTCTGTGAGGGTTTGGCAAGCATCCGATTCCAAAGGAACAAAACGAGCTTCTTGTGAAGCCTCCAGAGCCAGTGTTCCAGCTGTAAGGTCACGTGCAGAGCCAATCCTGAAGAGGGGTGAGCCAGACAGGGGGTCTAAAGGAATATAAGTAACAGGGGCAGGGGAACCAAGGGTGAATGAAGGTTACGCAACCATCCCAGCTAACAGGACTGCATGTCCAAATGACATGACACCCAGAAGAGAGTCAGGGGATACCAGCCTCGCCCATTGCGGGGGATCCGGGCAGGTCCCAGCTGGGATGACCTGGAATGAAGGCTGCCCTGTTGGACGTCTGCAGGGGTTCTCCTGGGGGAGGGGTTGACAGATGCAGAGGATCTGGAGAGGAGAATGAAAGGCATGTGGTTTGCAGAAGGGAAATAGGCGAGCTGGGCAGAAGGATCGAGGCCGGGGGTGGGGGGGTGGGGGGGTGGGGAGGTGGGGAGAGAGAGGACAAAAAAGAGGAGGGGCCTGACTGGGAAGGGCTGAGAATGGTGAACCAGGGAAGCCACACACTGTATTTTAGGAAGACAGCACCTACTGCTGCTTCAAAGGACAACACTATCTGGCAGTTCCCCCTGCAAGCTCAGGAATGCCATCTGCCGCCTCCTCGGTTTAGGCAGTGGCCCAGCAATGCAGATCAAACGGTGTGAGTCAAGACTGTGAAATCGGTATTAAGCGCACAGGGCTGTGGCTGAGCATGTGATGAGGTGTCAAGAGGAGGAGAAGCTAAGTGATCAGAACTCAGACCTCTTAAAGATGGAAACAGACGCGGGAAAGAGTCGCACTTGAAAGAAGCATACAGCACCCCGCGTGACCCCGGTCTCACTGACAGCTGGCTTCGTGTATGCGATTAAGGCCCCATCCCTGTGCGGCGACACCTGCTATGTGATTCACCATCCATCAAGCTGCCAATTTCAGTTTTGTTCGGAGTGTTTCCTGCCATCTCCTCCTCCCCACATGCCAGCCCCTGTAGTTGTCCGGGAAAAAGGCCCATTTCCTCCATTTCCCTTTGATCTTGGTTTAAAGAACCTCACACCTTTCTCACAGGCCTGTCTGTCTTTACTGACCTCATTTGCCAACGACATCCCTGAAGACTAAGGGAGGCTTGAATCCCCAGCCCAGGAACTAGCCCACAGCACTTAGCCTGAACCTGCTGGCCTCTTTCTAAACGGCCAGGATGGATGCAGGCTTCCCTCCTCCTCCTCCTCCATGCAGCGGTTTGGTGATGGTGTGCATGTCTGTCTCCCACAATGCCTTGTACATTGCTGGTCCTCAATAAACTATTCAGCCAAAGCTGGTGTGTCCCCACAGTGTTCCAGACTGCTCATCAGGCCCCCATCTTGGATTAACAGACTTGCCCTACCAGTAAAGTAGGTGCAAGGAGCAGTAGTAGCTGCAAAACTCACACGAGGCATTGCATCCAAGTCACAAGACTACTTGCAGATGAAGGAGGTCCATGTGGCAAGTGCACCTCATATGCAAAAGCTGAGCCACCAAAAGCCGGGGGAAGGTATAGATCTGAAAAGTATCTGAGCCGCAACCGGTTTGGTTCAGTGGATAGAGCATCAGCCTACAGACTGAAAGGTCCCAGGTTCGATTCCGGTCAAGTGCATCTACCTTGGTTGTGGGCACATCCTCAGTAAAGGGCGTGCAGGAGGCAGCTGATCGATGTTTCTCTCTCATCGATGTTTTTAGCTCTGTCCCTCTCCCTTCCTCTCTGTGGAAAATCAATAAAAAAAATATATTTTTTTTAAAAAGTATCTCTGAAGCAATAAAGGACCAACTACACGCTTGCAGAGAAGGCCCTCAACACGCAAGCAGTAGGTTCCGTAGGGTGACAGACACCCTGCCAGGCTGGCACGTGCTTCCTCTGCTAGGAAACCAGAAGCCACGCGGCTACTCCGAGCAGGTGTAGCACTCACTCTCCTGGAACCACAGTGAAGGTCAGCTCCTACCCCTGACACCACTGAAATCTGCGAGGAGGCGGGAGGGCGGGCCTGTGCAGAAAACAGTTAACACGGCAGGTCTGAGACTGCTCATCCTTTGAAAGGCCTGAGTCCAAGGCTGGCCCTTGGCTGGAGTGTAGGAGTCCGGATTTGGGGAGCACCCCGTTCCCTAACAGGTAAGGGTGGCTGTCAGCACCTAAACTGCTAGAACAATATGGCCTATGCCGAACACCTGCTTTCCTTCTGGGAGTCTGAACCTCGGCAACGGGCCAGAGGGCGCCCACGTGACCAGCCCCCACTGAAAACCCTGGGCACGGAGTTTCTAAGGAGCAGTTCACATGTGTTGTCACAACTGTTGCCAGAAGAATGAGTGTGTCCTGCGTGACTACACTGCAAAGGACCCTTGAGAGCCAACACCTGGTTTCCCCAGAATGCACCCCAGGTCTCACTGCCCTAGTTGTGCTTTGCTGTCATAAAGCACAGCTGTGAGCATGACGTGATGGGTGAGTCCTGGAGTCCACGTGGTCATGGAACCTGGGGTTAGTCTTAGAGACTAACCGGACCCCAGCGAGGAGTCCCCCCGATGTGCTGTGGGTGGACACCTTGGCCCAGCCTGAGTCACAAGGTTGTTTGAGTGCTGATGCTGCCCACCGGCTCCCATTCCTTCCTCCATTTCACAGGAAAAGAAGAAGAGCCTGCACTTTTCACCAAAACTTCAAACCGGAAATCGCTGACACACAGACAACCCAACGGTGTGAGGGCCTGTTGGCCGAATGGCTGTCATGGAGGGTGGAGGCCTCACCTCTGACCTATGGCCTTCCCCCAGGGTCTTGAAGATTTAACATGTGCAAGGAAACCATCGGGCACACATGAAACCGGTTTAAAGAGCTGTGTGGTTGTGACGAGCCCTTTGAAAAGCTTTAGCTGTGCTGCTCATTCCTCCAGCCACTGCTCCACTTTATAGAGTGACATCATTCTAGGTATTCACAGACAACATGCACAGACGCTTGCAATCCTACGTAAAACCTCAGATGTAGGTTATTTGCAATCCTACGTAAAACCACAGATGTAGGTTATCGCTTCATAGAGCAGACACATTCAAGTCTGTCAACATAAAATATCCAGATAATCTAAGTTTCATAGCTGTCACTTTTCAGGTTCTCCTGGCTTCAGCCAGCCATGTCCCATTTATCTTCCTCCTCTATTCCGGCAAACAAGTTTTGGTCACTGAAAACAAATTAAGAAAAACCAAAGTTGCACTAACATACTTGGCTTTCTGACACCCAGAGAACCACAGGCAACCTTCTTTCATTCACCCACTCAGCCATTCAGATGAACCAAGCTACTGAGGGCTCATCGATGGCAAAGTACCACGCTGGGCTCTATGCGGAATACAAAGATGCCGCCAAACTTGGCCGTGGTGTCCCTTTAATGCGACGCTGACGGCAGAGATGCCCACATAAGCACCCTGTAAACCCCCAATGACCCTTGGATCAGTCAGGAGCCACTGTGGGTCTTTCAAATGGGAGAAATCCAAGCTAAGGAGCTAAGGCAGGGCATGGGACATGGAAAGAGAATCCTGGAGAAGGCGAGGCAATTCCAGCCACCACGTGGGGGATGCACTGTCCAGGGCAGAAGCCGGAAGCTGGGACACCAGTTCAGCACAAGGCAGATCTGCACCACGGATATGGCATGAGGAATGAAGAAGAGAGACCAGAGGAGAGAGATGGGCAGGGTGTGGCCATTCCATCTGGATGAGGGAGGGAGGTGGCAGCAAGCATGACTCAGAGATTTGTAGCTATTCGGAGAAAGAGAGGAGTTAGGAGGAGGAGCAAGTTTTGTGGGGAAAATTAGTTTGTCTCACTAGGCCTCGCTCAGGACACTGCTGTGCCCTGTGCTCATGCTGCTAGTCCACTGTGCCCTCTGTGCAACACCCCTGTGCCATAAGCTAAGAAAATGTACTTCAAACAAATGTTTCCGTTATCAACCTGTGGGCTCCTTTGTGGCTTCCTAATAGTCTCACAGAGCAAAACACAGGAAGATTCTTCAAATTAAAGCAGAAGCCAATCTAACAAGGCCACTCTCTAGGGTGGAGACCCCAACAGTGTCAACTTTGGACTTGTACTTCCTTTGGACTTGTTTCCAGGGACAGTTTGCCACTGGATAGTCTTTTCCATCTCTTTGCTTCAAGGATTACTAACCTGGCATTGAAAACACCATTTCCTGGTGCACAGTCTTTGAGAGCAGGTCTCACTGGAGGAATGAGTACATTATCTGTCCTACAGGCACAGATGTCTCGGTGTGCCATCTTCTATTACCTGGCCATCACCCCAAAAAGGGTCCAGGCCACCAGATGTCCAGGGGTCTTCCTTAGCCAGAAAGCTTCCAAATTTTACTTTCACTTGGACCTTAATAGACACTTTCTTAGAGATCCTAATTTCTTTGAGACCTTCCTTGCTATCTGGCTTAGCCATTTCTACCCATAGATCAGTCTGAACAAGAAATTAATTAAAACAAACTTTTTCTGTTTGAAATTATTTCCTGGTAAGATAATGTCATTTATAATAATCAACAAATAGGCAATTGGTAAACAACAAAATAGGATTTTGCCTAACTGAATCAATGTTGTCATTAATATGGATAAAGCTTATGTTTGGCACACTCTCTCCAAAATGACTTGCTGAACTCAATACTTTTGAAATTTTCACATCATTTATTATTTCCCCCCCACTAATTCCATGTAGGTACATGTTCCCTCTGAGGTAAGAACTGGGGAAGTTTTTATGGGAACTACCAACCAAAATAAAGGAAAGCAAGCTGGAGCACAAAACCATATTCTCCTTGTTGGTATCCAAATAGACGTTATTAAAAATGTCAAGCAATGGAGTAAGAACCTCATCTCCTGTGTTTATGTTCCTACCACATTGTTGAAAAGAAGTAAAAACCTGCTAACAATAATCCATGCTTCCCAGAAAAACATTTTTTTTTCCACAGAAAGGAAGAGGAAGAAAGAGAGTTAGAAACATCGATGAGAGAAAAATATCGATCAGCTGCCTCCTGCATGCCCTCCACCAGGGTTGTGCCCACAACCAAGGTACATGCCCTTGACCGGAATCGAACCTGGGACCTCTCAGTCCACAGGCCAATGCTCTCTCCACTGAGCCAAACCGATTTTGGCCCAGAAATTCTTTCTATACGTGACAATATTTACAAAAAGCACTTTTTTCCTGATAATATAGACATTCCTAAGCTCAGCTGTTTAGCATTATGGATTTTTCCCTCAGAATAAGCTTAAGTGATCAACTGTGCTTCTCCACCAAAATCCAGGGCAGAAGTGCCCGAGGAAGCCACACCGTGGAGAAAGTCTAATTCAGACCCCCAGTTATTTTTACTAAGAGAAAAAAGTATGGAAATTGACATGCAGGCCAAGACTGTCAGACACCACAGTAAACCCATTTGATCGGCCAAGTCAGTGCTGACACCATCAAGTTTTGCAGAGGATATATAACCCACCTGACCTCCTTACTAACTGCAGGTGGGAGTGTAAACTGGTACAAGCACTTTGGAAAAGCTTGGCTTTAGGTAAGGCGAACGCGCACACTGTCTACATCCCAGTGATTTCACCCAAGAGAAATCCCTGCACATGTCCAAGAAATTTCACAGTCACTCATCAAGAGGAAAATGCGTAAATAAGAAGCGGTACCCTCACATTCTGGACTGTTATATAAACACGTGCCCAAAATCATATGCTGTAAAATACCCTTTAAAAAAATAAAGTTAAAGATGGTTGAAATAAAACTAACTAAAAAAGGAAGTGGTAAGATTTGGGAAGGTGGTTATACGGAGGGGGGCGGGCTGGTGGATGGGACGGGGAGGGAACACTAGAAATATATACTCACATTTTCTCCAAACATCAGGTTTCATTTAGCTGTGTGTTTTGTTTTTATTTTTATTCTTTTTAATTAGAGAGTGGTCTTTCCAACAGGGAAAAGGATCTCTCTGCTAAGTACCGCCGACTGGCACCAATATACCACATGGGAAGGGCACACTGGAAGCACATGTCCGCTTTCTCCGTTGCCAGGAATTAAAGAGGGACCTCCATTTTGGAGTGGGAACTGTCACTTAAGTACAGTGGAGTTCCCAAATTCTCGGGGCACCATAGACTCGGGGCACC
Source organism: Lasiurus borealis (assembly GCA_004026805.1). Taxonomy (NCBI): domain Eukaryota; kingdom Metazoa; phylum Chordata; class Mammalia; order Chiroptera; family Vespertilionidae; genus Lasiurus; species Lasiurus borealis. The sequence continues at coordinate 17,308 of PVJN01009263.1, read as the reverse complement.
AACCTCTAGAAACTGTGTTCCAAACAGGCCAGGAGAGAGAGACCATGCACGTTCTAAGGTAGGTGACCTGGAGGAATACTACCTGCCCAAGTGAAAGGAGTCAACAGCAAGGCAGGGCCCTCCTGTTCGAAATGAGAAGGAAGCAGTGCTCCTCAGACTACGGTCTCAGGAGCAGCATCACCTGGGAACTGTTAGAAACGCCACAACTCAGGCCCCGCCTAGATCCGCTGCATCAGAAACTGCGAGTGGGAGAGGGGGTGGGAGACGGGACACACAGGACTTTTTGCTCCAAACCCTTCGGGGAAATCTGATGCTCACTCAGGGGTACATGGAGCGATCTGAGATCTCAAAATTTAAACCAGCCATCGCCAGGAAGCATGCCGAGGCAGTAGCCAGTAAGAAAGGAAAGAAAGCCTTCAGTGCCTTTCTCTTTCCAGCCATTTTAGTGGCAGGCAGGCGAGCCACGCCACCACTGAACAACTGGGAATCCCCCGCTGCTTCTGGGTGAGAAAGACCACAGCAGGATGCGTCCGGAGTCCCCACAGGATGCCCAGATGGGCTCCGGAGGGGCAGGAGCTGAGTATCATGCGTGTGTGAGTCTGCTGTGCCCGGCCCATGGTCTGGGAACTAGCAGGCATCAGGAAAAGGTGGAAAACAGAGTGACCACCTCAGGAGGGTCCCAAGGACTGGTCTGAACAAAGTTACTGTCCCCCTCATTCCCTAATACAACGATCTTAGCTCCTGAATGTAGGACTTTGGGGGGCTGACTCTGACTAGCTGTCCCAGGTCCCACGACTACCATGAGCAGAAGGGCTGGCCCTGAGGCCTCGATCACTCCCTCCTTCATCTCCCTGCTCGTACCCTAAAACCACTTGGCTTGCCAGAGGTCATGTCCACAGGGGGGGGGGTCCCCCACCAGAAGTCAGGGCCCCCAATCCTGGGAGGTTAGCTAAAGGCATCATTTCTGTTAAGAGTGCATATTCCCAGATATTCCCAGGCTAGGAGTGGTGGTGCCCTCCCACCGCGATGCCTCCGTCACCAAGACCAGGGCATCACCATCCTGCAAACGCGGAAGCCCGGGGTAGCCTGTCTTACCTGTAGTACGACAGCAGGCCGTTGTTGAGCACGAACCAGCGCCGCTGGTAGCCCTTCAGGTAGTTGGTCCATTTGAGGAGCCAGCCCTTGAAGCTGTCCAGCGGCGGCAGCAAGGCCTTCGAGGAGGTGGAGGCGGTGCCAGTCCCTGCCAATGGGACCCCGTAAGACACCTGCTGTCCTGGTTGCGGAAGAGCTAGGGGCTTTGACACGGGCTGCGGCCCTGACTCGGGTCTGGTAAAGGGTGTGCTCCCCACCTCTGGCGCCTGTGGCCCTCCAGGTGAGGCTTTGGTGAGGTGTCCTTCCCCGACACTTGAGCCAAACTCTTGTCGGGGCCCTGACTCCGGCCCCGGCCCCGGCCCCAGCAGCAGTACCGTTTCCGGTTTGTACCCTGTCCTTAGCGAAGGCGTCTTCTGGGGCTCAGGAGTCTTCTGGGGCTCTGGCTTCTTTGGGGGCTCAGGCTTCTTTGGGGGTTCAGGCTTCTTTGGGGGCTCTGGCTTCTTTGGGGGCTCTGGCCTCTTTGGGGGCTCAGGCGTCCTCTGGGGCTCAGGCTGTGAGGTTGGCACCGGCTCCCAACCTGGCCTCGGCACCTGTTCTGGCACCATCTTCCCCTCGGGCGCCGGCACGGGCTGAGGCTTCGGCTTCGGCTCCGGTTCCCGTCTGGGGTCGGGCGTGGAAGCGCTCATGCTCGGTGCCGTGTGGCAGGACAGGCAAGGAACGACGGTGGACAACGACGACAGCCGGCGGAAGCGGCCGTAGCAGCCGCCGCCTCGGCACAGAGCGGCCGCTTTCCCCATAGAGCCGGCGACCCGAGCGCGGAGCGCGGAGCGAGGAGCGCGGCGGAGCGCGGGGGGAGGAGGGGCGCGGGCAGGAGAGGCGGAGGCCGGGGCGGGGCGGGGCGGGGACTTGGCGGGCGCGCGGGGCGGGCGGTGGCGTGCGCGGGGCCCTCTGACCGCTGGCCGTGGTCCTATTCGCGCTCAGCGGGGGGGACGTGGACCCCGGTCCGCCTCTGGCGTCGCCAGCGCCCCGCTTAGGGTCTGGCACTTGGAAGGCGACCTGGAAACACCTGTGGGATGAGAGCTTGGTGGGCGGGCGACGGGGAGGGACGGGAAGCTCCCGGCCACCATGTCTGCCTGCACCCCAACCACCCGTGCCAGGGTCTGGGGTAACAGCGATGAATGCGGAGCCCTCTGGCTGGCTGTCCCCGATGCGCGTTCGCTCCCGAAACCCAGGGGTGCGGGATAGGCAGGGAGCAGGTGCCGCGCCCAGAAACTGGTAAGGGCGCCCGGAGCGCACAGGCCAGCGGACGCTAGAAGCTGAGAAGGACGCCTCCCGCCCGCATGACAGCCATTACCTGTCGGCGGGTCCTTCCCGCGTCGACCAGGCTCAGTGACCCAAAGCCGCCGCTGCCCTCGCCTCCTGGCCGGCTGGCCGCTGGCTCAGGCCAGGGCACTGCACGTGGCCACATAGCTCCGGCTCGCTGTAGAGGAAGACAGAGTTTTGCCTGAAGCGGATTCTTAATTTGGACCTTCTAGACAGACATCCCTGGGTAACCCCGGCTGGCGGTCCGCGGGGCCTGTGCACTGGTCTGTGCAGCTTTCCGTGTCTGTGCATTTTTCCTGGAAATAAGGTCCGTAGTTTCCGTGGCTTTTCCAGAGGAGTCTGTGATCCTAGAAAGGTTAAACACCCCTGATTTTAAAGGACCTCTCCTAAAGGGAAAGGTCAGTGGTTTCCACAAATAATCAGCAATACGAGTCGAAAGGTTGGATATCCGGCTTCTGCCCAGTCCCATGGTTCTCAACCTTTTCTAATGCTGCGACCATTTAACACAGTTCCTCGTGCTGTGGTGAATCGTAATGTAAATATCTGTGTTTTCTGATGGTCTTAGGCGACCCTGCTAGTGGTTCTCAACCTGTGGGTCACTGCTCTAGAGCCTAAGACCATCAGAGAACAGGTCACGACCCACAGGTTGAGAACCGATGGCCCAGTCCCTTCCAACTCCAGGCCTGTGGGCAGGAAGGCTCCCTCTGCTCATCACACCCCACTTACCTTCCCCTTCCCGGGTTTAGTCTTGATCTTAGCTCCTGATAAGCCTGCCTGGGCAGGTGTAGCGGCGAGGCCAGTGAGCGAGGCATGAGCCGAACAGGAAGGATGGGCCAGGTGCAGAGGGTCGTGGGTGCCTAACGGGCTTAACTACAAGCCCTGGCAGGGCACTCGCTTTAAGCAGTAACCCCTGCAGGTGGCATCTAGGCCTCAGCTGTGTTTCAGGCTGAGCCTGCCCTGGTGACATCAGCCCCAGCTGCAGTGACTCATGACCCCTCCCCAGCAGACCAATCCGTGGAGAGGAGGACTCTGAGGAGAGGCACCGGAGGGAAACTGGTGAATATTCTCCCGAGACCCTCCAGCGACCTCAGGGAGAAAGAACGCTGGGGCTGCTCTGTTTGTGCTGGATGTGAACCCCCAAGGAGGGAAGCCAAGCGGCGAGTGACGGTTAATATGTTCCGACTCCTGCAGTGGAAGAATGGCAGCTCTAAGTAACCTGCCGAGTGGGCGAAGACGGCGTCACAGAACGGACGCGGTGTGCACGGAGTTGGGAGGTCAGGGTGTGGGAGGGCATTCAAGGCAAAGGCACCAGCACGTACCAAGTCCCAACTCAGGAGAGAACACCTTGCCTGGGAAATGACAGAGCTCAGCACACCACGAGGAATGAAGGCCACTTATCCTCAGAGTGTGGACCTCCTGGGCACGAGGAAGATGTTTCACTTTTAATATATTTTATTGATTTTTTAACAGAGAGGAAGGGAGAGGGATAGAGTTAGAAACTTCAATGAGAAACATCGATCAGCTGCCTCCTGCACGCCCCCTACTGGGGATGTGCCCGCAACCAAGGTGTGCCATTGACCAAAATTGAACCTGGGACCCTTCAGTCTGCAGGCTGACACTCTATCCACTGAGCCAAACCGGTTAGGGAATATTTAAAAAAAAAAAAATTTTATCCTCACCTGAAGGTATTTTTCCACTGAATTTTAGAGAGAGTAGGAGAGGGAAAGAGAGAAATATCAACGTGAGAGAAACACATTGATTGGTTGCCTCTGCACATGCCCTGACTAGGGTTAGGCCAGGGAGGAAACTGCAAGAGAGGCACATACCCTTGACCGGAATTGAACCCGGGACCCTTCAGTCCGAAGGCTGACGGTCTATCCACTGAGGCAAACTGGCTAGGGCAGATTTTTCACTTTTAAACTGTCAAATACGATCCCTTGGAGAACTAGTTGTCAGGCTGTCCTTGAGGACCTTAAAAGCAGGAAAGCTGGAGTGACAAGAAGTCCCCTGTGGGCTGGATGGTTCTGGGACAGCTGAACCAACCTGTGCTGCAAAGCTGGCCTCAACCTTTCCTTCTGCCTGAGGTCAGCCCTGGGAGAGGGCAGGAACCCTGTCCCCCTATGCCTGAGCCCAAGATCACATTGTCAACAACTAGATAAGAACCCAGTCCTTCCAGCTCCCATTGGTCTTCGTTCAAAATCCAGGCAGATTCTCTTATTAGCTTGTAGCCAGCCATAGACACTAAGGTACGTGCTGGTTTGCGGCATTTAACCCAAGAAAGTAGATACATGAGCTAAGAGGGAGAGAGGCAGCATGTAGCTAAGAGCACAAGTTTGGAAGGAAGGCTCTGTTCACATCCCAGGTCGGCTGCTTTCTGCAACCCAATTCATAGACCTAGAGGGCTCTCCCCCTGCAGGAAGGTGTTGCAATAGTGCCCTCTTGTGGACATTCTGAAAATGAGTTGGTATAGGTTTCACCTGTTATTACACCAGTGGATCTATATTACCTCTGGTCTTTTTGAGAATATCTGGCTGGAAACTCTTGTGTGGGACAGAATCTAACTACCAGAATCAGGAGGGCTCTATTCTGTGTTGCCAACATCCACACTGCAAGTCCCAGATGACCGGATATTTAGTTCCGTCACATTAGAGAAGAGGCTGACTGTTTTCTGTCTGGGAAAACTGTTAACTATACTTGGCAAACTTGAGTGTGGAGAGGTAGGGCAGTGGGTTGGAGCAGTTATTGCCCCCTTCCCTGCCCAGGTGGTGTGGGTCTGTTTATTATATACTGGCAGATACAAAAAAATATTGAAAAATAATGTGTAGGGCATACAAATAACAAGACAAGACATCCGTAGACTCATTAACTCATTTCAGTTGCCTGTTCTCCCTCCTGTTATCCGCTCCCCTAATCTGTTGACTTTGAGCCCAAAGTCTCCTTGGGTTCTTTCAAGCTCCCACCTCCTCTTTATTTTATTTTTTAATCCTCACCTGAGAATACTTTTCCATTGATTTGTAGGGAGATTGGAAGAGAGAAACATCAGTGTGAGAGAAACACATTGATTGGTTGCCTCCTGCATAAGCCCCAACTAGGGCCTGGGCCAAGGAGGAGCCTGCAACCGAGGTACATGACCTTGACCGGCATTGAACCCGGGACCCTTTGGTCCACAGGCCGGTGCTCTATCCACTGAGCAACACCAGCTAGGGCCCACCTCCTCTTTAGTTGACTAAGAAAGTGTTCTCAGCTGTTTCTTCTGCCTGTGATCGCCTCTTTCCGTATTTCCAAGCACTCACTGAAATTGCTATTTTGTAAGTGATCCGTTTTAAAAAATTAAAACACCACAACATGACCTTCCCAAGTCTCTTCACTGTTCTCTTTTTCTCCACAGCTTTTGTCACTTTCTAAGTGATTTATCTGGCTTATGTCTGTCTCCTCCTGTTAGAATGTAAGCTCCAGCCGAAACCGGTTTGGCTCAGTGGATAAAGTGTCGGCCTGCAGACTGAAGGGTTCCAGTCAAGGGCATGTACCTTGGGTTGTGGGCACATCCTCAGTGGGGGGCGTGCAAGAGGCAGCTGATCGATGTCTCTCTCTCATCGATGTTTGTAACTTTCTATCCCTCTCCCTTCCTCTCTGTAAAAAAAATTAATAAAATATATATTTAAAAAATAAAAAAGAATGTAAGCTCCAGGATGGCAGGGATTCGCCTTCTCTCATTGCTCTATCCCCAGGACCTGGAAAAAGATTTGGCTTATGGTATGAATGCAATGAACATTTGTTCGGCAAGGTCTTCTTTCTAGTTCTCCTGGCTGATGAGTACTTTCTGCATGTTCTAGCCTTTAATTTCAGTGAGGTCTCAAGAAAAACGGGAGGCAAGCATGGCTGCTGACCAGACATTCTGAGCAGGAAGTTTCAGTCAGTGGTTCATAATGTGTGAGGGACCATGAACCCCTTTAATATTATGATGAAACGTAGAGAGAGCATACAAATCAACACTTACACCTACACTTTATGTGCAATCTATGAAGACCTTCAATTTCACCTGAAGGACCTGTGCTCTTAGAACGTTTCTGCGGTGGCCCCAGAGAAGTGGAAGGAGGGGATTTCTCCTTTCATTATATACTCTGTATACTTCAATGTTGTATATAGTGCATGTACTGTAAATTCAAAGTTTTAGAAACTAGTTAAATATTTTAAAGGAACCTATGTTCTTACACCTTGAGGAGGTCGCAGACTCGGGTCTTTAGGGGACAGGGGTAGGGGGGATGAGAGTACAATAGGCAGTGATGGGAGCTGTGGCTTGCAGACCCCACCCGAAGTGCTTAAATTCAACAGCATGGAAGCATGGCATTGGTCCAACTCAACACCCCTGCGGAATGGCCAGGCCGCAATGCTGGAAGGGTGGAGCGAGGAGGAGGGCAGGTACGGAGGACTTCCTAAAGCCACCGAGAGGACTGAGGTCCTTACCTAGCAGCTGTGGCAAAGCAGAATGACCGCTCCACAGCATTCAGGAACCTGCTTCTGGCTCTCTGCCACTAACTTGCTGTGTGACCTTGGCCAAGTCGGGTCAGCTCTCTGGGCCTCTGTTTCCTCATCTGTAAAATGAGGAGACTCGGTTAACTTGAAAAATATGTATCAGGCTCTTACTCTGTGCACTGTGCCAAAGCTAAAATGGAGAAAGAAAAAAGTCATTTATTCAAAAAACACTGGCTACCCTGTTTACTAGGCACCGTGGTGACGGAGATGAACAAGCCAGCATCCCTTCCATTGAGACCTCCACACACTGTGGTCAAGGAAACAGGGAGCCAACAAGAAATGGCCAACATGCTGGGTGCAGGGGTGGGCACAGGTAGGCAGCCGTTTCTACTGGGACCACGTGGGGGTCGTGTCACAGAGACACCTGGATTGGATACTGGAGGATCTTTGGTCCCTGCTCTCCAGGACTGTACAATCTAATCAGGATTTTGGGACAAGCGCCCACATAGCTACTACCGAAGGCAGAGTGAAGCCACCACAGGCCATCCAGAGGGGAGGGACACCCCTGTGGTTTCGGCAGGGTAGAGTAAGGGGCGGGCAGGAGGCACAGAGAAGCTTTGCGGGGGAACTAGCATTGAGAGAAGCTGGAGGAGGGGACCTGTGCAAGCACAGGCACAATGTGGGGGACAATCAGGGTACAGTTGGGACAGTAGGCAGGCCAGGGAGCGTGGACTGGCCCGGTTGGAAGCCAAGTGTAGCCGTCGTGATGAGAGCCATTGGAAACGAGGGGCGTGGGCCAGGCTTACCACAGTCTCACGCCAGTTCTTGGAAGAAGACTCCCTTCTTCCAAGAGAAGGAAGCAGAGGTTCAGAGAGCTTACAAAGTCACACAGCGGAGGGAGACACAGCACTTGACCTAAGTCTGTCTGATGCCCCACCCTGAAGACCTCCTTACCAACTGGTTAACGAATGCGAGGCATTACTGAGCCCCTCCCATCTAAGGTACCACTGCCCAGGGCACTGGGCCTGGCATTTCACCTCGGACACCTGGGTACAGAAGGTCGATCTCTGTCTTAACCACGAATGCTGGCTTGAGTAAGCCTCCTCCACGCAGGCGGCTAGGGGACTCTCAGGATCTCCTTCATCAGAACGGAGGGAAGGAGGCAGGGAAAGGAATATTAGAATTGCTAGGGTTTTTGTGCTCCACTGTCCGCTGGTCTGTTTATTGTTCCACGATGGTGGTGGCTGGCCGGCTTCTACCTCTCTTCCTCCTGTGGCTGGCTGGCTTCTACCTCTTCTCCTCCTGTGGCTGGCTTCCATATCTCCTCCCCCTGTCAGTCTAGTGTTGTCGTGGCCCCGGGGGGGAGCGTCTATCTTGATTTAAAGCGGCTGGATTTTCTTCTTAGGGTGGACTCAGCCCTGCGTGCACGAATACTATCCAGGTACTGCCGGACACTCAAGAATTCCCGTCTCCAGCGCCCCAGCTTTCTGAACTGGTCCATCAAGAACTTTTTTTTCAGGTGGTCATACAAGTGGCTCATCTTTTTCTTGGTCTTTTCTACAGTTTTCATCTTACGGAAAAACAAATGAGGTTAGGATGAAGAAACCACTAACGAGAGAGGCATCTGTGTTGCTGGTATGAGGGTGACAACAGGCCAGTCTATTTCCTTTGTTTGTAAAATGCGGGCGTTGAGCTAGATTAACTCCTGTGGCACCTTCTGAGAGTCAGCAGCCTAGACCCTGGTTTTGACCTTAACACCTCCGGCTGGAAAGAGGTGGGGGAGGGTGTGGAGAAAGGGTGCGTCTTGTTCCCTCCTCTCCCCGTTCCTTAACTCCTATCACTTTGTCCCCATTGCTCACTCAGTGCTTCCCACGTATTGGATGTGACATTCCCCACATCACTTTGAACTCTAGTTATTTCTTCTAGTATGTCATTTTTGTCCTGTCCCCAAGACTATACGCTCTGGGAAGGCACGTCCTCTCTACCTTACTCGTTCATTTATTTATTCCAATGAGCTAGCTGCGGAGAGGACACCAAGAAAAATCAGCTGCATATCTTCACAGAAATTACAACACTGTCAGGAGGACGGGACACAAGCCCAAATATGTCTAAGCGAGGCAGAGCGATGCATCCCTTTAAAAATCAGGGTTCAAAGAAGGGAGATAGCAAGAAAAGTCCCATGGAGGGTCATGATACAAACTGGGGGGGTTGGGTTTTACAGGATGGGAAGTGCTGGGCATGCTGAAACAGAGCCAGACAAGAAGTCATCCTGTTTCTACTCTAGCAGGTCCCTGGGAGTTTAGCAGATGGAGAAACACCCAGGCCTCTCCTCTTTCTCTTAAGCCTCCTTCTCTCTTCAATGTCAGAATCCCATGGGCCCATCCTCCTGGGACATGGAGGGAAGCTCAACAGAGTCAAGAAGGCAGTAGCTCAGTTCCGGGCTGCCTGCTCTGCGGGAAGAAATGGGTGCATTTTCGGAATCCATCACATTCACTACTTTCTTCCCGTTCCCCCAAACAGCGCCTGCCCCAAGCAGACCCTCAAGACACATCTGTGGGGCGATGCCCCTGTGGTTTCTCTCCTGTTCTCCCGAGAGCTTTCAACCAAGCAGGTCAAACCCTAGTTGCCTGTAGCACAAAGGAGAACCTCAATTCTCCTATGAAAAGTGGGGGTTAACTGCCCCCCCCAAAAAAAAGCTGACCAAACTATGTTGATGCCACTTCAAGCTCTAGGACCCAATACTTTTTTAAATGGGAATAGTAGGAATCCATTCCTGGAGCTCCCAAATAGAAAGGTGTAATGTGCTTTGGATGGGGGTGGGGTAGGAGTGGGGGGAAGAATGCCAGGAGATCCAAAACATGAAATCCTTTTCCTGGGCGCCATCAGCACAGGAACAGCGGTGACACCCTGGGCAAGTCAGTAACCCCGAGTTTCAGTCTCCTCCAGAAAATGGGACTTGCATTAGAGCACCTTAGTGTCTCCCTATCCCCTCTAAAACCTGGGAACCCCACCCTCACCTCCCTACAAGGAATCAGGGAGAGTGAAACGAACATGGGTCAAGCCACTAACACCCTCTAACACAAAAGCTTGTGAGGACTTTACCTCCAACTCATAGATTCGCTGCGCACTGAGGTTGTCACGAATAATCACCCGAGACAAGTGGCTCTTGGGTAAAAATTTTGTCACGGCTGCTTCACTGGAATTCATTAAGCTGGAGGGGACAGAGGAAGGGGGCACAGGTTAAGATGGGTGAGGCCCCCCCAGGTTTCTTGAAAGAGGAACAACTCTGTCCTAATTGTCAGAGAAGCAAGGCAGGCCTGGGTTTCTTCTTGTGGACAAATGTGCGCTAAAGGGGGTAGTTTCTTTTCTTTTTTTTTAATATATTTTATTGATTTTTTTTTTACAGAGAGGAAGGGAAAGGGAAAGTTAGAAACATCGATGAGAGACATCGCTCAGCGGCCTCCTGCACGCCCCCTACTGGAGATGTGACCGAAACCAAGGTACATGCCCTTGACTAGAATCGAACCTGGGACCTTTCAGTCTGCAGGCCGACGCTCTATCCACTGAGCCAAACTGGTCTCAGCTAAAGGGATAGTTTCTTGAATGCTGAGAGGAAAAGCCATCCTGAGAAGGATGTAGAAAGAACAGTCCACAAGAGAAGTGTCAACTAGGACACAGAACTGTCTGCTGGAGCAGCCATCTTAAGGAGAAAATGCAGGAGAAAAATGTAAAGTGGCAAAAGTTGTAGGGTAGGGTTCAAAGGGCTGAATTTGAGGGTCACTTGCTCCGGAGTCTAGATCTAGGGAGGGCGTGGGGTCAGAGGAAGCAGGGTGAGGGGGGATTTTGGACAGGGGTTAGGTTAATATGGGAATTCTAAGGGGAAAGGGTTTGGTGGAAAAAGTCAAAGTAAGGGAAGTATAAGACAAACAGAGGAGAATGTAGGGTGAGAGGTAGAAGATGGTATGGGTGGGGTGGGGTGGGGTGGAGTGGGGTGAGTCAGGTGAAACTAGAATTAATGATTTGGTCAAAAATAGATAATGCCAGGCACTGAGTTTTCACTCTGGTAATTTGTTTATACCATGAAGTGGTTTTACAATTATGTACCTTTAAATATTTTTGCCCACTTCAAAATAGTTTGCTCATATTTTCTTTCTGAACTTGGGAAACGAAATGTAAAGCAGGGAAGCAACTGAATAAATTGTGGTTACGTCCTACAGTGAAATACTAGACAGTTATGTATAAAACAGACACTCATAGTGCATTAGGTGGGGAGAAAAGCAGGATACAAAATAGTGAACTTTTTGATGACTCTCCTTTACCCCCAAATGTGTAAACATATATGAATATGAATAGATCTGGAATAATACATATCGAAATGTTAGTGATTGTCTCGCCTAACCGGTTTGGCTCAGTGGATAGAGCGTTGGCCTGCAGATTCAAGGGTCCCAGGTTCAATTTCAGTCAAGGGCATGTACTTGGTTGTGGGCACATCCCCAGTAGGGGGCGTGCAGGCTGCAGCTGATTGTAACGTCGATGTTTCTCTTTCCCTCTCCCTTCCTCTTTAAAAAAATCAGCAAAATATATTAAAAAAAAATAGAAATAAAGTGATTGTCTCTGGCCATTCTTTCTGCTTGTCTGTCTTCCCTGATTTTTCTATAATAAGTGTATACCTACAGAAAAAAGAAAAAAGAGTGACAATTTTTAAAAGAAAACATTCTGGGAATTTAAAAAAATTTTTTTTTCTAATTCACCTCAGCTAATTTGGAACCACAATTTTATGAATGTTTTTTACATTCACAAGCTGGCGGAAATAAACAAACCCAGTTCCATTTTTTTTTTCCTGACAGCAAAGGCATGAGGTGAAGAAAAAGGGTGTTCATCTAGGGAACAAGGTGCACAGATACGAAAGTTCCCCAAATCCTTTAAAAAAAAAAACAAAAAAAAAACAGCCGAGACTGGTTTGGCTCAGTGGATAGAGCGTTGGCCTGCGGACTGAAAGGTCCCGGGTTTGATTCCGGTCAGGGGCATGTACCTTGCTTGCGGGCACATCTCCAGTGTGGGGTGTGCGGGAGGCGGCTGATCGATGTCTCTCTCTCATTGATGTTTCTTTCTCTCCCTCTCCCTTCCTCTCTGTGAAAAATCAATATATTAAAAAAAATAAAATTAAACAAAAACACTGAAAATACTTAAGGACCCATGAAACACGTCACCCATCCGGTGGTGGTGCACCGCATTTACCAATACTCCCTTATGAAGAGAGGGAAAAAAGGCAGCGACTGGAAATATCCCAAGTCCTAAAAGGGGTTCTTTTGAACGAAACTGTCTTCCAAAGCAAGGCCTCTGTGGGAGGCTGGAGAACGCTGGCCGGGGGGGGGGGTGTGAGATGGAAGTGGGGAGCAGCAGAAATGGGGTATCTACACGGGGACGGGGCGGGCTGGGGGAAATGGGGGTTTTCCTGGGGCCACTGAGGAACCTAGAGCCAGTGGTTCTCCACCTTCCTCAGGCCGAGACTCTTGCATCCAGTTCCTCATGGGGTGGTGACCCCCCAACCATGAAATGTTGCTCCTGTGATGCATCGTGATGTAAATATCTGCATTTTCCGAGGGTCTTAGGCGACCCCGGGGTCGGTGGACCCCCCCAATGGGGTCGCGACCCCCAGGTTGAGAACCGCTGGCCTAGAGGCTGAGGAGAGGGAGGGTGTCAGCCTGAAGGGACCTGCACCTCGCCAGCCCCTCAGGAAGCCCAAGGCTCAGCCCCAAAGGGCGCTGGGGACCCCCGGGGCTTCCCAAGGTCCATCCAGCCTGGGAGACTGCCGGGCTGGGACGAGCCTGAGTCGGATCTGTGGGTCGGAGGTGGGACTTCCGGCTTCTCCCCGGAGTCTGGACTGAGGGGATTCGAACTCCTGGCGTTGCTTGTCCGGGTCTGTGAGGAATCAATCCACTCTCCTGGGACCTAGCGCCGGGGTCCCAGGGGCCGGCGGAGGGAAGTGGGGGGTCTGAGGGCGCTCGGGCTCCCTCAAGGGGGGCGCCCCCCCCCACACACACACACACGGTGTCTTGACAAACGCTCCGCACAACCCGGGCCGCCGTCCGCACCTGAAGAGCACGAGCGGCTGCGAGGCCCGCGGCCGCAGGAAACAGATCTGCGGCTGGGTCCCCAAGTTGATTTCGGGGCGGCTGACGAGCCGGTGGCGCAGGAAGGCGGCTGAGGCGGGGTAGGTGCCGCTGGTCTTCTTGGAGGCGGCCGCGCCGGCGGTGGGCGAGGTTAAGTTCCAGGAGACCGAGGGCCTTTGCTGCTGGGCAGTCTCGCTCTCCACGCTCAGGGACGCCTCAGGCAGAGGAGGCGGCGGAGGCGGAGGCGGAGGCGGAGGCGGAGGCGGAGGTGGCGGTGGCGGCGGGGCGGCAGCCATGCTTCTGTGGGCGCGCGCGCGCGGACGTGGAGTGAGCTCCCGCGCAGGCGCGGGGCAGCTGAGTAAAAAGGGCTTCGTTGCCCCGGAAACGAGGGAGGGAGGGGGGCGGGGCCGGGAGGAAGGACCGGAAGCGCGCGGGACGCGGAAGGCGCGGCGGGCGCGGCCGGATTGTCCCTCGGCGGCTGCCGTAGCGTGGCCGGGTACGTTGCCGTGGAGACGAGCTAGGCCGCTGGAGTGTGAGCTGCGCGCGCGCGCGCGGAGCGGACCCTACTTTTTCGACTGGGACGGCGGTGGGCGGCCGCCGCCGCGTGATCGCGGGGCGGGTAACCGGGTGAGTCCCGGCGGGGCAGCTCCAGGGGCTGGGAGACGCAGCCGGGGTGTCTCCGATGACTCGGGTCGGCGGGTTTCTTCCCGGATGAGGGACCGTTACTATGGAAACCGGAGAGCTGGGCCTCCGGGAATCGTGGCTCCCGCCCGGGTCGGGAGCCAGGGAGGCGGTGATCGGTCTTCTCGGGCGCCGTTGCTTTTCTGAACGAACCTGCGCTCGCGCCCGCGGCAGAGAGGTAAGACCATTGGGATCTTTTTGTTAAAAAATATATTTTATTTATTTTTTTTTACAGAGAGGAAGGGAGAGGGATAGAGAGTCAGAAACATCGCTGAGAGAGAGACATCGATCAGCTGCCTCCTGCACGCCCCCTCCACTGGGGATGTGCCCGCAAGCAAGGTCCATGCTTCCGACCGGAATCGAACCTGGGACCTTTCAGTCCGCAAGCCGACGCTCTATCCACTGAGCCAAACCGATAGGCACCATTGGGATCTTAACACCCAGCAGACAGGAAGCCCGTGGCTGCGCCAGCTTCCCCAGAAACCCGTCTGGCTCGGCCCCTGGAAGTGGCGCCTCCCTCCGGTCAACCCGTGAACTTTGTTCCTCGTTTATAGCCCAGAATGGACCGACGCCCCGCGGCGTTGGCCCACTTCCCCCCTCTGCACCTAATGAGACCGCACAGGCCGGCTTTCGGACCTACGCCCACTTCTCTCTGGGGGTTTTGGAGGAGGAGGAGGAGGATCCAGAACATTCAGGCTTCCAAGTGGGTTGGGAGAGGAAGGCTTTCCCTCTGCCCGCACGTGATCTTTGGAACCAACAAGCCCCACATCCCTGAGGCGAGCCTGATGCTTTCGACTCTGGGAGGGGGCACCGGCATGTAAGACTTGCCTGTGCAGCCTCTGTCCTTCCTCGCCACACTCGCCTCCACCCAGCCCTTCCCCAAAGTTCTAGAGAAGCCGAGCCTGAGAACTCATCCTTCCCAGGTTTCTCGGAAGGAAGAGTCATAGTTGTTGGGACACATTCCCTCCGTTCAAAATATTTATCAAGCGCCTACTTGTGGAGACAGAGCTTGGCACTGGTGTAGGAGTGACGAGAGAGAGAGAGACAGAGAGAGAGAGAGATGTCCCAATAGAACCCCCAGGTCAGAGCACAGCCACATCTTCGGGGAGTCTTAGCAAGGAGATGTCTTAGGGCGTGGAGAGCCGGGAGCAGGGACTTGCTCAAATGTCGGGGAGGAGTGTGATCCAGGAGGTGATCCTTGGCTAAGCCTGCAGGCTCACCGGCCCTCTGCTGGACGTAACAGCCGGGGATCTGACCAGGAGAGGGACTGAGAGCAGCAAAGGCCAGAGAGGACCGGATGACCAGATGGCAGTGCAAGTGGCTTAGGCCAGCGGAGGCCCCTCAGGACCCAGGGGAGGCGAATAGAAGGCTGGAGAGATGGGTAGCAGCCAGGTGTAGATGGCTTTGGCTGTGTAAATGGCTTTGGCTGTGTAAATGGCTTTGACTGCTAAGCTAAGAGACTCCATCTTATCCTGACAGTAGACAGCCACTGAAATACACTAAGCAGGGGAATTGAGCCCCTGTATGTTTGTTCCGGATGAAGACTGCCATTTGGCTTGAGAGGCGTGCTCTAGATCCGAAGGTGCCTCTCTCAGTGAAACCTGTGGAGATGTGCTATTTTTACAGCTGTGTTCACGACCGAGAGAGGAGGGGACCTGGATTTCTTAGCAGAAGATGGGGGTTGGGGGGTCACTAAGGTGCCAGTGCCGCTCCCACCCACAGTCCTGCTCTCCACCGCATCACTGTGGTGCGGCTCGTCTACCGGAAGCCCCTCTGCCTCTCTGCACTTACCGCTGGGGTGTGGGGGGTGCAGTGGCCTCCAAGAAGCTTCCAGCGACTGTCTTCCCGTCCTTAGAGGCGATGTGCAGGAGCGTGGTAATGACGCAGGACTGTTGCACATGGGCACATTTTATCTCTTCAAAGAGAGGGTTCTCGCCCTGGCTGGTTTGGCTCAGTAGATAGAGCGTCGGCCTGTGGACTGAAAGTCCTGAGTTTGATCCCGGTCAAGGGCACATGCCCAGGTTGTGGGCTCGATCCCCGGTAGAGGTGTGCACGAGACCGATCAATGATTCCTCTCATCATTGATGTTTTTTCTCTCTGTCTCCCTCTCCCTTCCTCTTTCTCTCTCTCTCTCTCTCTTTTTTTTTTTTTAGAGAGAGATGGTTCTTGGAAAGGGCAAGCTGAGACCCGCCTCTCTCTCAATACAACCAGTGTCTCCCAGCACAGTGGGCTCTGGTTTCATGTCACAGGTTCAGAGTCTCATGTTTTGGCTGTAAAGTCGGAAGAGGAGGGAGACATGGGAGTGGTTCCCGTGGGAGGGGCCGGAGGGAAGAGGACATGAAAGAGCACAGAGAAGGAGGCTGTGGACCCTCGTGGACAGTTAGGCCAGGAGGGAAGTGCAGGCTCCTTTGTCCTCACTGCACACTCTGTCTCCTGGAAGCATGCTAAACATGGAGAATCCTGCTCCTCACCCAGATCCTGCTCCGTGGGTCTGAGGGGGAACCTGGGAGTCTGCATTTTAATACGTTCCCTGGGTCATTCTGTGATGGACAGAGGAGCACCTGGGGGAATCCTGCCAGAGGCCCATCCATCCATTTCCCAGAAATCCCCTGGGGTCGGCCTGCCGACCCAGCGCGGGTCCTGCCCTCTAAACATCCTCTCCCTCCTTGCAGTTTTCCGTGGACACAGCCTAGCAGAAAGATGTGGCCGGCGTGGCTCGCTGGCCGCTGAGCCCCCGGCCCGATGACCACGTCTCCAGGCACCCCCCCGCTTCCGTTCCCCCAGCCCTCGGTCAGCGGCCTCTCCCAGATCACCCGCAGCCTGTATCTCAGCAACGGGGTGGCCGCCAACGACAAACGTCTGCTCTCGGGCAGCCACATCACCTCGGTCGTCAATGTCTCGGTGGAGGTGGTGAGCACCTTGTACGAAGACATCCAGTATGTGCAGGTGCCTGTGGCCGACACTCCCGCGGCGCCGCTCTGTGACTTCTTTGACCCCATTGCCGACCACATCCGCCGCGTGGAGCGGCAGCAGGGACGCACGCTGCTCCACTGCGCGGCCGGCGTGAGCCGCTCGGCCGCCCTGTGCCTCGCCTACCTCATGAAGTACCACGCCATGTCCCTGCTGGACGCCCACTCCTGGGCCAAGGCGTGCCGGCCCATCATCCGGCCCAACCGTGGCTTCTGGGAGCAGCTCGTCCACTACGAGCTCCAGCTGTTTGGCAAGAACACCGTGCGCATGGTCGGCTCCCCGGTGGGGAGGATCCCCGACATCTACGAGAAGGAGGTTCGTTTAATGATTCCACTGTAAGCCCTGCCGCCGGCCGTGCATCCGGGGCCGATCTGCTGTCGATCCTGCGCTCGGATCTGAACTCAAACACCCTGCCTGTGCGCTGCCGAAAAAAACACGATGCCTTTTATCGGAGCAATAAAAAAGGACGCGTGCCGTGGCTTTTCGCTTGTAGCCCAGCTCTTTAAAGATGAAACCCACTAAGTGTAAAATGGTGAAGATCGGTTTCCTACCCCGGGAGTGACAGGTCCTGGCTCCTGGCCAGAGGGGAGAGAGAGGAAGGCAGGGGGTGCTGGGTTAAAGGGACTGAAACCCTGCTGCCTCCCCTCCCCATCCCC
>PVJN01009262.1:44187-61634 GCA_004026805.1 Lasiurus borealis | reverse complement strand
CAGCCAGGCTGTTTTTGTTTTTTAATCAAAAATGAGCACTGATGTTTACTTAATAACTTTTGTATTATTCTTTCCAAGGATATGAGACCAATGGCAAACAAAATAAAACAGATGAGACTGAGTAAAAACCACTTTATATTTGATCTGATGGACCTGCTGGATTGTGTGTGTGTGTGTGTGTGTGTGTGTGTGTGTGTGTAAAGTATGCATGTGTATACCAATTTCTGTTCATCATAGCTTTCTCAGATCAGACTAATTGCACTCAAATTCTCACTCTCATCTTTAACTGGCCCTATGATCTTCATTGCTATTGAGGAAAAATTTCATAATAGGCACTCAACAGTTTTATCTGTTGGTTTATTAATATTTTAAAGTATTATTGACTCTCTTAAGCTGATGCTTTTTTATTGTTTTCTACCCATTTCTATCTCATTGCATTTTTTTTTCATTTGTACCTGATATATACCGAGCACTGTGCCAAGGATTGGAGATTCAGAATGATTGTATAATTCTTGACCTCAAGATATATGTGACAGTTAGTCACCACAAATGCCTTTTGGACAATAACTGAAGTAATTTTAGATAAAAACAGAAATAAATAGATCTTTGACATAGGCTACTTGGTAGACAAAACAATGCTTTTTTTTTTCTTAAGAAATGTATAAAAGGCAACAATAGTATAAAGGAAGCAATAAAATCATTTTCTTGGTAGATTATAAAAGGGCTTCAAATTTATAGACTGAAGAGATTAATGGGGGGAAGGAGGAGGACCTATGTAATACTTTCAACAATAAAGATTAAAAATAATCATAGGCTTTGATCTAAGACTTTTCCCCCAGTTGTTCATATCTGAAGATGGAATTCTGAGCAGAGGAAAAATCATCAGCAAAACCCAAGGTGGAGGAGAAATGCTGTTTTGTTTTTAAATAAGTAGCGTGATGCAGCCATAAACTAGAGATTGGAGTGAGGTAGCGAGATTTAGTACTGACGCGGTAAACAAGATGTTTATTTGTGCAAACAATGCGTGTAGGCTCGATCCTGTTCCTAGAGCCTCATTTAACAATGTTAGCCAGTGTTGTAACACGATGCTGTTTGCATGATGGAAGGAGTATTTCAATAAGGAGGAGTTTGTTAACAGGTGTTTGGACGGGTTGAGGATAAAAACAGGATGATCAGTATTGATATTTTTGTAATAAAATGGGTAGGAGTCAATGAGGGAGACAGACACCTATACCACTAAAGCTGTGTGTGTGTGTGTGTGTGTGTGTGTGTGTGTGTGTGTGTGTGTTAACGAACAGATGAGTGTGAGGGGTGATGAAAATAAGGTCAATTTCTGCATCCAATTCATGTCATCAGCAGTATCAAAGACCACATTCACTTAAGGAATACGTACTGTACTATAAATCCCTACGATTTGTAGTTACTCTCCTGTTTTTATGTAAGACCATGCACAGAGGCTTGCTTTAGATTTAAGAGGTAATCATTTATAGTGAATGTTCACATCATCAATACCCAATTAAGACCAAAATAATGCTTTGTGTTAGATGGTGCAAGCTTAATCACTTCTTGTAGTGCTTTAAAAACCTATCCATTGTTATTCATTATTTCACTCCATGAATAGTTAATAGTATTGCTTAAAGAATGGTGACTCTATTCTAACTAAACCAGTTAGCCTGTCTGACCCAGTTTTAACCTGTATTTGTTCATAGGGCTAATCCAGAAAAATCACACTGCCATGCGATGGTTAGCATTTTCAACATGCTTTGCAAACATTTGTCCACTTTTGCCATGAGCCTTACAAATCACACCGTAAGTACTCTGAAAAGATGCTACTTTCCCTGGGAGGCAAATGACAATGCAGTGACTATTAGACCTTTAACCAGAACAGACCCCAGTTCTATATCCTATTCTTTTCATTCATTGCACAGCCTCTGAGTAGACACAGCTCGTCTATTGAAAATTCTTCCTCAGGATTATTAAATGGAAATACCGTTTGGCTCACCTGATAATATTTAATCACACATTTACATTCATGACTTATCTTTCCGGTGTGGAGACTCTTAAAACTTTTGATGAATGTGTCTAACTTCATTGCGCTGATATAATTTGACAAGAAGTACAGAGTGGAGTCCTGAAATTACCAAACTGTAGCAGTAAGAAATTGGGGAAAGGTGGAGAGGAACTGCCGTGAATGCACAATATTAAGCAGAAAAAGATGAGGCCCCTAGGACTGGCTTAAGGAAATTGTAACTCGCTGAAACATCTGTCCTTGTTTTAAATAAGAAGACAGAGCCTGGTTTGAGATTCCACTGACAAATTCTCTCACCTTCCTCTCAAAATCTATTAATTTCAGAAAACCACTTCTAAAAGATGACAGGCTTATAAAAATTAGAATATTTCTGTGAGAAAAATGCCTGGTAAACTTGGTTTTAATTAAATAATTGTACTTCACGAATGGTTCTAAACTTGGTTTTAATTAAATAATTGTACTTCAAGAATGGTTTTAAACTTGGTTTTAATTAAATAATTGTACTTCAAGAATGCAGGTATATAACCTTGGTTTCCTAAACTTAGAAGGAAAGGAATATGCCACTTATTTTTATAGCAGTCATAGTAGGACCACAGCATCTGGCAATAGGTAGATATTAATAAATGCTCGATGTAAGGATGATGTTACACTATATCCGGGTTTCTGGAGCAACTGCTTTTCCATTCTGCTCTCTACATGTACAAGCACACTCAATCACAATGCTACCCATTCTAATCAATGAAAGCCAGTGCATAGATTGATCCAAAATGTCACAGCTGATTCACCTAAATTTGTAATTCCTATGTTGAATGGAAAATACCCAAATGGATATATACAGGGAAAAAAAAAAACACAAAAAAATAGGGACATCCAATCTCAGGTTAAGCTAAGAAAGTAGGCCTGATAAGAACTTAGGAAAATCGCAGAACATACTTGGGGTCTTTTAATTTATAGGATGACATGAGTATTTTCAAAAAGAGCAACATGATTTTCAAGAAAGTCAAGCGCTGCCCCAGCTGATTTGGTTCATTGGGTAGAGCATTGGCCTGCAGACTGAAAGGTCTGGGGTTTGATTGCAGTCAAGGGTATGTATCTTGGTTGCAGGCTCCTTCCCAGCCCGGGTTAGGCTTATGAAGGAGGTAACTAATCAATGTGTTTCTCTCACATCGATATTTCTCTCTGTCTTTCCCTCTCCCACTCTCTCTAAAACTCAATGAAAAATATCTTCAGGTGATCATTTATTTTAAAAAAAAGAAAGACAAGCACTATTAATATTGGAAAACCCCTGATTTTAATCGTTTACACAAGAAAGAAAGAAAAATGGCTAAAAGTTCATATTAAGGGCTAGGAATAAAAAGGAAAGAGAGCAAGCAAGGGAAAGAGAGAGAAAGCGAATAAAATCCAATAAAACCCTTTAAATTATTTGAATGATGGGCTCCATCTCTCAAGATTATACTTTCCTAATCCGAAGTGTATGTTTCAGATCTGTCTTTGCTCCATTTCTCTATGAACTATTCTCTTTCTGAAATTAGCCAATCTTGTGGAATATTGTTAAGATAAGGATACGTTAGGAGGTAGAAAGATCAGCTCTGACAGAATAATTTTGATATTAAGTAGTTAATACGGGAGCATGTGAAGTAAAGCATTGAACTTGACCCCCAGGGAGACCTGGCCTCCGCCCTTGGCTCCTGGGAGAGAATCTTGATTTGCCTGGAGGCCTGGGGCAGCCAGAGATGAGCACTGTGAGTGACAGCGGATGCTGGCCATCCCTGAGGGGGTGGAGGGGGCCTGGCTGTGCCAGAAATAGTCATCACAGTTGGCCTGCCTCTTTCAGGGACACAATAGAAAGAGGAATCGTCAAGTTCACTCCCATTTCAATGAATAATATCCTAACACTGACTCTGAAATTCAACTGGTATAAGTTATGAGTAACACAAAGGAGAATAAAAGTTAATTTATTTTTCAGGACCTCAACCTAGTGTGATGTGTTGAAACAGAGAGGAGAACAGGGTAGCAGCCCGGACTGCAAGGGACTATAGTTCAGCACTGGCAGCTCGACCTTGGTTTTGCTAGAATCTGGCTTGGCACTCCCAGCGCAGACATGGCTTTCTTATTTTGTTCACAAAAATATGTCATAGAAAAGCAGCATCAGCCCTAGCCAGTTAGACTCGGTGGATAGAACATCCACCTGCAGACCAAAGCATCCCAGGTTCCTCTGCTCAAGGATAAGGACCTTGGTTGCAGGCTCCTCCCTATCCCTGGCCCTGGTCAGGGCTCATGCAGGAGACAACCAATCCAGGTGTTTCTCGCACATCAATGTTTCTCTCTGTCTCTCTCTCTCTCTCTCTCCTGCTCTCCCTAAAAATCAATGGGGAAATATCCTCAGGTGCGGATTAACAATAACAAAAGCGAAAAGCAACATCCAGTAAGCCCACCCTGCGACATGATAGAGGAATGCAAAAGCTAGATCATCTATACTGCTGAAAGGGTAATATGCTAATTAGAACAGGTGTCTTGCGGACGTCCTTCTGGTCGTCCTTATTGACAACACCATGGTGGCGGGGCTGAGGCAGAAGAGGTTAGGGGTCATCAGGCCAGTGGGGGAGCACTGAGAGGCTATCAGGCCAGCAGGGGTGCAAGCAGTGAGGGGCAATTAGGCTGGCAGGGGAGCAAGTGTTTAGGGATGACCAGGCCAGAATGGGTGCAAGCTGTGAGGGGCACCAGGCTGGCAGGGGAGGAAAGTGGTGAGGGGTGACCAGGCCGGCAGACAGAGACAGTTAAAGGCAATCAGGCAGGCAGGCAGGCGTGCTGTTAAGAACCAGTGGTCCTGGATTGGGAGAGGGCTCCCAGATTGGAGAGGGTGCAGGCTGGGCTGAGGGACCCTCTCCCCCCATGCACAAATTTTGAACACTGGGCCTCAAGTTCTATAATAATTCTGAATAAAGACAAAGAACCCTACCCCAAACTCCAAAATGACCAGACACCCCCTTCCAGTGCTAACATGAGCAACTATTGCTTTTTTATTTTTATTTTAATGACTATAGCTTTGGACTCGTTTTTTATGTCACATTGCCCTTTAGCTCTCTCCTTACTTTTGCCCTAGTCTGGTGCTCCAGGACAGGATGTAGAGCTGATTCAGTCTCTTCCATGTGGCACTAAGTAGAGTGTTTTGCATGTAATAAGTGCCAAGTAGTATTGGATACACATAGGAGACAAGGAGAACAAATTGTTTGTTTGTTTTTTCAATATAATGTCAAGAGTTGATAAGAAAATAAAAAAGAGGGAGGATTACAAAAAAAACTCAGGTGTCTCCAGCTCAGAGAGGCAATGGAGACAACGCATGGGTGACCCCTTCAATGCGGGCATTGGCATCGCACTGGGAATGGTCTTGATCTTGCAGAAACCGCTCAGTGACAACCAGCCTATTGTTTTGATGTTCCTCTCGGTTCTAACTTAGTCCCAATGTGAAGGCTTTAGAAAACATGCGCATTTTTATTACTGTTATTAAAGCGAATTCATTAAATGCGTTTGGGGAAGAAAATATCCATAGAACTTCTATGGTGCAAAAATCACAGCGTTCAACACCAGGGTTTTGTTTTCATATTATCCATCTGTCAATACGGGACCACTCATGTTGAGATGATCTCAATCTGGGCTTTTCCCAGCTGCAAACCGAACTAGGTTGGTTTTAATAAGATTTCTCAAGCCCTTTGCAAATTAAAATGCCGTCATTTGAAGGGTTTTTATCTCTAGTTCAGTCAACCCTTCGTATCTGACATTTGCACATTAACTCTTGGTTTCCAGTAGTTAATTTATAATTCTGTTTACTCCTCGTATTTTTGCATATTGTGAGTTGAATAGAAGTGTCCAAATAGAGGAATATTAAACAATATTTTGGTATTTCTGCTTAAATATAAAAAGTCCACAGGCATAACTTGATGGAGAGAATAATTAGTGTGTTAAATTAAAAGGGAATTGGAGGAGTTTTCATGAAAATTATATTGATATCTATGAATGTGTTTCAACCTATTGAATAAACCCTTCTTAATATTGTTATCCACTTAAAAGGAAAGTGAATGGGAAATGAATATGGCTAAATTTGATTAAATTGGATATCTAAACCAATTTTAGCAATTTTGAATTTAACGAGAGAAACAAATAGAGAGATGAAAAATAAATACAGAGAAGACATGAGACATTATGGGAAGAATGAGGAGAGTTTATAGATTTTCAAAGCAAAAATCACGTAGGCCACAGGCAAAAAGACACAGACTGTATTTGAGTCTATGGCCCAAGGGTAGAGGGACCAGGTTACAGGCTTAACTGAAACAAGGGCAAGAAGAAATTTTAAGAGCTGAGTTGGGGGTTCATAGGTCACCTGTGTTTGCAAATTGAAATTACTCCACGAAAGTACATTTTTCATATTCCATGGTGGGAGGGAGTTTTACATCTCAGGAGAAAAGTGCTTATAAAGGGAAGGCTTCCCGCTTCCCACACAAACTGGGGGGAGGGGGTGTGATCTTTGAGGACCACATTTCAAACACAGGGCTGTGAGAAAGGTCCTCGGGAAAGAGGGCCCTAAAGTCATAAAACCAGCGAGAGTGTTTGTTTTTAATATATTTTATTGATTTTTATAAAAAATATATTTTATTGATTTTTCACAGAGAGGAAGGGAAAGGGATAGAAAGCCAGAAACATCGATGAGAGAGAGACATCCATCAGCCACCTCCTGCACACCCCCTACTGGGGATGTGCCCGAAACCAAGGAACATGCTCTTGACCGGAATCCAACCTGGGACCTTTCAGTCCTCAGGCCAACACTCTATCCACTGAGCCAAACTGGTTTCAGCTATTTTATTGATTTTTTACAGAGAGGAAAGGAGAGGGACAGAAAGTTAGAAACATCCATGAGAGAGAGACATCGATCAGCCGCCTCCTGCACACTCCTACTGGGGATGTGCCTGCAACCAAGGTACATGCCCTTGACCAGAATCGAACCTGGGACCTTTCAGTCCACAGGCGGACGCTCTATCCACTGAGCCAAAATGGTTTTTGGCAGCAAGAGAGTTTTTAAAAGATTCCCATCTCAAAGGGACAGAGAATTTGCAGTTCCACGTTTTCTAAAATAAATCATCTAAGGAAAAGGAGGGTAACTTGAGAGCAGGGGCAGGAGGGAGGTCGGTGGCCCAGAGGCAGAAAGAGCGGGGTGTCTGAGGGGAGTCAAGCAGATACTGAGGGAACCTTAAGGCATTCTGGGTAAGATCTCTGCCTCAGAAGACTGTGGGGAGGAGGTTGTGTTTTTAACCTGAAGGTGATGTAAGGAAATGTTTTAATCCTATAATGAAAGATAGAATAAGGAATAAAATACAAAAACCACTGGATCCAATTGGGTATTGAGAATGTTAATCATTTTAACGTGCTATTTAATGCATGTAGAAGGCGAATAATATTTTTGAAAACTGAAACACAACTGGGATGTTAGAGGGAGAAGTAGAGGCCGTTGGAAGCTGATTGTTGATGAAAATGCGTAGTTTTGCAAACAGTATACCGATGACATGAAATTGACTTATGTCAGAAGCCCTGCAACTGGGAAGAGCAGTTTTCTGTAAGAATCAATGGCATTAATTGAATGAAAGATAGAGAAAGCTCTCTGTTTATCCATCTCAACCTTCACAGTTATTTCTCTTAGGTTCAGACTCATTAATCTCTCAGAAATCGTCAGAGAGGAGGCCTCGCTGAAAGGATGTGGGTTCTCGTCCCTGTCAGGGCACGCACCTAAGTTGAGGGTTTGATCCCCAGTAGGGTCTTTCAAAAGGCAACCAATCAGTGTTCTTTCTCACACTGATCTCTCTCTCTCTCTCTCTCTCTCTCTCTCTCTCTCTCTCTCTCTCTCTCTCCATATATATTTTCCTTCCCCTCTCTCTAAAATTAATAAGCATAGTCTCAGGTGAGAATTTTAAAACATCTTAAGAAAGGAAACCATAATTCATTCAAAATAGTTGACTATCTAGTACTTATTACCAGGAATTCAGAGACATCAATATGTCCCTTCTCTACTAAAAGGTTTACAGAAGTGGCCCAAACCTGTGTGCCTCATTGGATAGAGCATCGGCCTGGGGACTGAAAGGTCCCAGGTTCGATTCCGGTCAAGGGCATGTATCCTGGTTTCGGGCACGTTCCCAGTGGGAGGTGTGCAGGAGGCAGCTGATCGATGTCTCTCTCTCATCGATGTTTCTAGCTCTCTATCCCTCTCCCTTCCTCTCTGTAAAAAAATCAATAAAATATATTTTTTAAAAAAATAAATAAAAGGTTTACGGAAGTGGGTCACATCCTTATGGAGTTGTCAAGTGGAGAGGATGCTGTATGTAGTGTGCCCACCCAATCTCCATTTCAAAAATGAGACCCTCCTTCTCCAAGCTACTGGGAATGCTGGCTGTCTGCACCTCTCAGCTGAAACCTGTTCTCCCTACGGTGCCACCTCACCCAGGATCAGGCTCTTTCCGGGGGACATGTGACACCGTGGCCTGGTCCAGGATGGAGAAAGATGGAGGAATAAGGAATAGCCCTCTGCTCAAAGTGGGGCAAATTTTCCCTGGCTGGTTTGGCTCAGTGGATAAACCGTTAGCCTGTGGACTGAAGGGTCCCAGGTTTGATTCCAGCCAGGGGTACATACCTGGGTTGCAGGCTCAATCCCCAGTAGGGGACGTGAAGGAGGCAGCTCATCAATGATTCTCTCTCATCATTGGTGTTTCTATCTCTCTCTATCCCCCTCCCTTCCTCTCTAAAATCAATCAAAATAGTTTTTTAAAAAAAGTGGGGCAACTTGTAGGCCAATCACAGCCCGGTGCTCCAGGGTATCAGGTTGGGAATGTACTTCAGCTTTCACTCCTCTCCTTCCCTATAGATGCAACCAGTGCATTATCCACAGAGAACTTAGAAACCGACTAGAATTCCTATTAAAATTTAACATCGCAAGCAGTGTTGCATGAAAACTGAGTTCGCATGCTATTCCTAAGTGCAAAGCTGACTTGTGGAGTGGTTTACTGGCTTGGAACAGGACGTTTTACATGGAAAATGATTCTTTATAAAATGAACTGCCTCTCTAAGCATGGCCAATGGACACGGCCACTGAGCCGCTGGGTGCGTGTCCTAGGGAGGAGTGGGAGTGCTGGGGTGGGGTTCGTGAGGGGGGGGGGGAGACATATGCAACACTTTAAACGATAAAAAAAGTAAAAAAGAAAACTCGCCGGAACCGATGTGGCTCAGTGGATAGAACATCAGCCTGCGACTGAAAGGTCCCAGGTTCGATTCCGGTCAAGGGCACATACCTTGGTTGCAGGCACATCCCCAGCGGGAGGTGTGCAGGAGGTGGCTGATCGATGTCTCTCTCTCATTCATGTTTCTAAGTGTCTCTTTCTCTCCCTTCCTCTCCTAAAAAAAATCAATAAAATATATTTTTTAAAGAAATTTTAACTAATTTCCCTTTGTTCCCTATAATAAGTATTTTATTGATTCATCTTACCTTTTTGTTATGATTATTATGAACATAATCGTATCACATAGAGTAAGGATGGAAATGGCGCTAGTCCATTGTCAAACCCAGAGGGTGTGTCACAGCGTAGACTGGTCATTGGAAAACTGCCCAAACGGACTCAGCTAACGCAGCTTGTCCGAGGCCTACAGCGCGTTAACTCATTCATTCACCCCTGCACTGACCTTACCACTGAGCACCAACTGTGTGCCCCGCACGCTGCTCAGCCCCTGCAGGTGCAAAGGTAAGGAATTCATCGCAATGGATTTTCGGTGCAAGAGCAAAAGACAGAGAATCCACTGAATAATGAGCAGGAATCATTTTCCTGCTTATCACTTTGCTCCAAATGTCCCTTCCCGGAGACATTCAATAAATGTGTAGGAGTGGCCTGTGCGGGGAAGAAGATGCGGTTTGCAGAGCAGCATGGCAGGGGAACGGCCGGTCCTCCAGCCCCGGGGGAAGGAGCTCAGGTGTCAGAGGCGGCGGTCACTTGCCCAAGGTCTGCAGATCAGGGAAATGATGGCGGTTTCAACCCCAGCGGTTTAGGGTACTTTTGACAAAGCCTTATTGTGACAGAAGGAGGACAAGACAGATGGGAAGGCGGGTTTGAGGAAGGGGAGAGTGGGAAGTGGGGGATGCTGGGTTAGCAACCACAGCAGACCAGACAGGAGACACTCAGGCCTCAAGAACGGAGGCAGGGCCTGGCTGGTTTGGCTCAGAGCATCAGCCTGCGGACTGAAGGGTCACAGGTTCGATTCCGGTCAAGGGCATGTACCTTGGTTTGCTGGCACATCCCCAGTAGAAAGTGTGCAGGAGGCGGCTGATGGATGTCTCTCTCTGATCCATATTTCTAACTCTCTATCCCTCTCCCTTCCTCTTTGTAAAAAATCAATAAAATATATTTAAAAAATAAAATACAGAAGAACTGAGGCAGGAAGGGCAGAAAATGAGAAGAGGAGATGGAACGCAGGAAAGAAGCCCGAACTGTAGCATCAAAATGACAAGTCAGACTTTTCCAGAGTCAGGATGCTACGCACGTTTCAAAAAATCCTCTCCCCATAGAAATGTCCCAGCGCCTCAGAATGAGAGGAGAGCCCATCTCTGCGTGGAAGTGCAATCTCACTGTCACCATCTGATCGTCATCACTGGTCCAAAAACGCTGCGTGGTCCCCGCCTCCTGGACGTGGACCTTCATAAGATGCAATTTCCCAGGCATCCTTAGGCCCCTGGCTTTTCTCGCTGCCAAGAAAGAGTAAGAGAAACAGCCTGCCCGCCCAGCGCTCCTAATATTTTTCTATGTCACCAATGCAGAAAGGCTGCTCTGCAAGAAATGCAAATTTAACCCAAACAAACAGAGTTTTCTTTCCTAGGGGGGAAGTAAATTACAACCTTTCATAATGAAATGGATGTCTGTAAGCACCGGCGCTGGAATCAAACTCATAAGCTCACTCCTCTAAGACAGAATGCTCCTTCCCATTGATGGAGGATTAATTCCTTCCCGTTTGAAACCGGTTTCCTGGTGATCTGCCCTGGATGCTTATTTGTTTGCAGATATATAATTTCCGTTAATCTCTCTAAAAACATAAAAGGCAGTTTTTCAGTTTGGTCAGAAGCACGAGGGTCAGGTCTCGGAAATTTCTCTTAGGTTTGGTATTTTCTTTGACCTTTCCCAGCTGTTGAGGATCCCTCTTCTGTGGCTGTTTTATTGTTCGGCTTTTTCTCTCGGCGGTGAAGTATTTCTGCTAGAAGAAAGTTCGGGGTCATGGGGTCTACTAAGTATCTAAACAGAAATTTCGGAGACGCTAAGTGTCTGCAAAGGCATTCATTGGATTTTAAGTGTGATGGTCTATAAGTCAAAAACCTAAATGAAATTACACATAAACTCTGCATAATGGAAGAGGGGCATACTTAATGCTGTTAGCTCTACATAGTAATATTAGTTATTTCATCCTAAGCATAAATTTAGATTTGCAATCACATATGCATTTTAAAATACTGATAAATAAAAATTAAAAAGCAAGTTAAGTAAAACTTCAATATAGACTTTATGAGTCACTAATACAAGCTTGGTCTTACTAATTTATTTAAAAATGACTGATGGTTAAATAAGCAAATTATCTCAGTACTTTATAAACAATGACAAATTATCTTACTGATTATTGGTTCAAACAGAACCTTTCAGTTTGTAATATATATTAAGAATATTCGTATACTTCAACCAACCTTTAAAGCCTATTCTGATAAAGTAATCTGAATCATCTAACAATACTTATGTTTAAAATGTTACTAATTTTATTAAATATTTTACATATTTATTAAAATATTACTAATAAGCTAGAAAACTATTAAACACATAAATAAAATAAAAAAGAAAAAGTTAATTTATGGGAATAAAATATAAATTATAATATACCCATCTAAAATAATGTTTTCTTAGAGTGTATTATAATGTAGAAAAAGCCCATGCTATAATATTTAGGGAAAATTATAAAATAAAAAATAATATCTATAATTATAGAATGAAAAATATCTATAATCAAAACAGACTGGAATTAAAATATATAAATATGTTATGAGTAGCTGATATCTTTCTTGCTTATAATTTTCTAGTTATAATAGGTTGACTACTTTTCCTATACAGTATATAGTGTATGGCAAATAGACAATAAATATTTTGATACAGTAGTTGTCCCATATTATCATATCTAAAAATCTTATTAATGAAAGAATAATATATAAGTTAACTATACCTACTTAACTATATTTTTACATGACTCACATACTACTAATCTTCATTAGGGCTTTTCCAGGTACCTTGTAAAAATGTTCAGATCATGATACAAAAAGTGTCATTTTTGAGTTTGATATTTTATAGCTAAATATAACCTATTTAAAGCATAGGCATTTGCCTTGCAGATTTTAATTTTACAGCAAATTCATTCTCTGATTATATTCCTGGGGGGATTGGCTGGCTGTATGAGTCACTGTTAATACCAGTTTTTTATTCGGTGAGTTTTGAGGTTGGTTTACATTTTACCTCAGAGCTCTTGCTAGTTAAGTCACTGAGCCAGACAAGACGAAGAGCTACATTTGGGGTAAAGCATATGTTGGAGACAAACAGATTTAAATCACATTTTAAAATATATTTTTTTATTGATTTCATTGAGGAAGGGAGAGAGAGATAGAAACATTAATGATGACAATCATTGATAGGCTGCCTCCTGCACACCCCCTACTGAGGTTCAAGCCCTCAACCCGGGCATGTGCCCTGACCAGAATCAAACCTGAAACCCTTTGGTCCACAGGCCGATGCTCTATCCACTGAGCCAAACCAGCTAGGAATCAAATCACATTTTTACTGCTTGCATTGTGTGGCTTCCATAAGCTTACACTCATCCTCTGTGTACTTATGGTAGACCTTGCTTTGGTGATTACATAAAACATATAATAGCCTATCAAAGTGTATGAGAATACATAGACATTTATCAAACATTAGTCACACATTAAATTTTATAAGTTTCTGCTCCCTTTAAATGTCCTTGAAAGCCACACATGTGAGAGAGAGATAACAGCAATCCCCCTCCTGTCTATGGCTAGAGACGTCCCTGCTGCTTCTGCCAGAACCAATACATCAAAGACGGATTACAGACTTTAAAACCATCTCTTAGTCGGGAAAAAATGTCCATCCGTGACACTATCCTTTACAGCAGCAGCACCAATAAACACAGAAAATATGACCGGGCTATCATCGAAGTGGAACAATTATAAAGTTGTAAGCTGACTCGGTTTAATGAGAACTTTAAGTAAAATTCAGGGCTGGGACAAGTGAATGTATCAAAAGGTCATTAAACAAAATTGGCAAGATAAAGTAAAAGCAGGAAATACATACTCAATTTTGTCCCCAAATAATATTTAAGGTCATGTTTTTTCCAATGAGATGCAAGGAAAAGGCCACTTATTAAATGCTAGTAGCCCTGCACACGAATCTGTGTGCCAGTAGCTCACCAGTAGCTTTCCGCCGCCCTCCAGTGGCTCTCTACCGCTGCCCCACCCTCCTGAAGCTCCCTCCTCCCCACCTCATAGCGTGTCGCCCTGCCCCTTCCACCTACCACCCCCCTGCTGATCCCTGATCCAGTCCTTAGGAGTTTGGTTCTTAGGTTTCACAGCATAAGGACCATTTGCATATGACCTGTTTATCATACAGGATGAGCAGTAGTTTGCACACTTTTTATCAAACAGATGAATTTGTTTGTTGCCGGGGATTCACTTAAATGTATTGCATGGCAAGTCAGGTTTGCAATGTCCCTCCTATCTGCTGTTTCCTGACATTTTCTCCTGGTGCTGTGTTGAAAGCTCGGCTTTCTCCATCGCCGGAGGCAATCCTAGCCTCCTGCTCTCTCCAGCTGCCATTTTTGTTGGGATTTATTTACCTTCTATAATTGAAACTTTGTAGCTTTGAGCGGAGGCCTGGGCCCGCCAGGGTGTGTGGAAAGCTCGGCTTGCTCCATCGCAGGGAAACCCAAGCCTCCCTCCTGCTTGCTCCGTGGCCTCAGCCATCTTGGTTGGGGTTAATTTGCACACTCACTCCTGTTGGGCTTGTGTACATGGCTTGTGTGCATGGTTTGTGGGTGTAGCTGATTGATAGTTATATTTTTTTCCCCTCAAACATTGCATTTTTGCCCATCTCACCACTCATTTGATATCTGTTATTTATCATCTCTTGGCACCTCAGTCAAAACTTTCCACTTAACATTCTGCCACAGTAATTATCCCAGAGAGAATAATTCATCATTAGGCACGCCTGTCTGTCCCATCAGACCATAAGCAGGAGCAACGTCTCAATCGTCTTGTTCACCGTATCCAGCTATGACTCATACATCACTGTCCCCAAAGGCCTTTCCCAGCAGTCTTAGCAAGAAAAGCATTCCTAGTCACCGGCCATTCCATCTCATTTTAGCACCAAACAGAGATAAGTATGGGATGTTATCATGAGAAAAAATTAACAAAAGCAGGGCACTGACTTTTTTGCCCCTTTGGTTATTTCTAGTCCCTCCTACTTCCTAGCATAAATTATGAAGTCAGTAAATCTATCTTAAAAATATGAATGAATGAATAAGTAATTGAAGGGTTTTAAAAACAAAGTAGAGGCCTGGTGCACGAAATTCGTGCACAGGGTTGTGTGTCCCTCTGCCCAGCCTGCACCCTCTCCAATCTGGGACCCCTCGAGAGATGTCTGACTGCCCTCAAAGATATGAAAAGGGACCAATCAGAAATTAATCACACACTGACTGAAATAAAGAATAATATACAGAGATCCAACAGCAGACTAGAGGATCCCAAGAATAAAGTCAAAGATTTGAAAAACAAAGAAGCAAAAAATACCCAACCAGAAAAGCAAAAAGCAAAAAGAATCCAAAGATACGAAGAGAATGTAAGGAGCCTCTGGGACAAATTCAATCATACCAACATCTGCATTATGGGGATGCCAGAGAAGAGAGAGAACAAGATATTGAAAAACCATTTGAAGAAATAATGACATAAAACTTTAACTAACTGGTGAAAGAACTAGATTTACAAGTCCAGGAAGTGCAGAGAACCCCAAACAAGAGGAATCTAAGGAGGACCACACCAGGACACATCATCATTAAAATACCAAGAGCAAAAGACAGAATCATAAAAGCAGCAAGAGAAAAACAGTTGCCTACAAGGGAGTACCCATACGACTGTCAGCTGACTTCTCAACAGAAACTATGCAGGCCAGACGGGAGTGGCAAGAGGGTACAGGCCGGGCTGAGCGGACACCCTCCCACACCAAGTGCACAAATCTCGTGCACCGGGCCTCTAGCCAGTATATAAATGATACTTGAAGTAAGTGGGATGCTTAGGGTCAGTGAGGAGAAAGATTTTAAAAGAAACCTCAAGGGCGGGAAGGCTAAATGCATTGCTCTGGAATGATCCAACATCTGAAGCTGTGGTGGGAGGACTTGATACCTGCCCATACAGGCTTGACTGGTCCAGGAATTCTCAGCCAGCCATAAACACCTGGAAAAAAGAGTAAAATATACTAAACAACTATTGTTTAGTCATTGTATAATAGGAATGAATGTCTCAATTAGGTCAGAAAATGGAGAGATTCGAATTACTAGAGTAAGTGAGCTCTAGATGCTGATGTTCATAGAATGAAGTGTGTAGTATGAAATCAAGGTTTTGAAGTACAGTGGTACCTCGAGATATGAGTTTAATTCATTCCATAACCTTGAGGCGTGGGAAATTATGAGACGCTCAAGTCGGGGTAAACTGGTGGGTCGTGTGCAGCTGATTACTCCTATCTCAAATGTTGCTCGGATTTCAAAGCAAAAATCGCTCGCTCGACGGCTCGTATCTCAAAAATCTCGTATGTTAGGGCACTCGTATCTCGAGGTACCACTGTATGTGTAGCCATTGTTCCAGCAGATGACAGTGAAAGTGTGTGGCTGAGATGGAGAGTGACTGTTAATACATCGGGGGACAGGTACACAATTGCCCATCTATTGTTATTGTAGTTTATTGTATTTAGTCATCTTTTCCCTCACATTATCCTTAGGTTGCTTATAAATTCTCTCTTCATTTCTAGAGAAATAATATTGGATGTCTCCATGCTTTTAGGTTAAAAGAGCACCTATTCCAAAACTATTCACAAATACTTAAATTATGGAAAAGGTTTAAATGTTTACAGAGAAACAGTCTGAAAGAACAAAATGTTATCAGCTATTACCTCTGTATAGTAAGACTAGAGCAATTTTAAGCCACATTTGCTAAACTTTATAACATGAATAAAAATAATCGGAACAGTATTGGACTTCGTGCTCCTAAAATATATGCCAGAATGAGCAAACGTTTCTTGGGCAGCAGGAGAAAAACACAAAAATAATTGTGAAATAGCTCAATATTATCTTGTTAGGACAGCGATCTAGAATAATTTTAATATTATAAAACACGAAACCTAATTTATTATTTCAACCTGATTGTTACACATAAATATAGTGTATAAGTACCAATCATATTCAGTGACATATTTAAAGAAATTCAGTGATTTAATTTTTCCATCTCATGAGATAGTTACATTTCAAATAAGTTTCAAGGATAAGGAATCTTCAAGCTAACAAAAAGCTACTGTTGTGTAAACAAAAGGAAAAATAAATTCAAGTGTACTGATTGTCTCCTGGAAAATGTACTCAGGACTTTGGAAAAGTAAGATGCACTACTGAAAGAGAATGAACTTTCAATGGCTCATTTCTCTCCGAGGCAATATTTCAGCCGATTAATGTTGGGACATTTTATTGCCATGACAAATCACGGTGCAGCAACACGAAGACCTGTCTGCTGAGAAAGCAGCCAGTGAGCCCCTCCATCCGAGCATAAACGCACAGAGTGACCTTCCGCCTGCCTTAGTTTTCATTCCGCGTCGCGTGGTGGAGTGTGTCTTTGATTAGGACGATGCTGTCAGGAGAAAGTAATACAGATGGGGAAGAACAGAGTCTTTACGGGAAATGCATCCAGACCCTTCTCTGATGGATGATCTTAACCCCACTTCAAATAATAAACCACAGAACAGCTATCGTCTGACTGTGCAGAGATGTTTGCTGTTCCCCTCTCTCCCTCTGTGTTCTAGAAGTTTTACTTGGTGCTCTCCCCTAAACCTAGCTCCTCGGACACTCCCTTCTCATTTCGTCACCTCCTCAGCTCAGATTCCTGGGATCAGCAGGGTTTTCCTGCCACTGGCTGCAAATTGACTTCAGATAGTGAGTGGAGGCAGCTAATTTTCCTCTATCCTCTCCAGAACGAAATATATATATATATATATATATATATATATATATATATATATATATATATATATATATATAT